>JAXQQM020082689.1:0-275577 GCA_034641835.2 Pinus albicaulis | reverse complement strand
TTCTACACCTATAACATAACTCAGATATTCTCAGCTTTATGCGCCAGATAACCTTGATAGTTTTATCACTTACAAATTCCGTATATTATCCGGCATTTAATTTCTTTTCAATATTTATAGGCAGCCATGGAATATAAGAATTTCCATGAAGATTTTTGGCCTTGACCACCCCTCTTCTAAGCTCATCTAGTAGAATTATATAGCTATATATATTTTACTTTTTATTTCTCAGGTTTTTCTTTTCAGAGTTTTGTCCAATTCTAGATGATTTGCTAGGCCCTTCCTAACTTTCCAGTTTACCGGCCTTATAAAATTTTCAACATTTTAAAGTTTCAGCATCGAGGTATAGATGTGTGCATCCTCGCATACATCTATCTATCCTCAGTTAACCTCCATAGCTCCAACTACTTTCCCAGCAGTTTAAATGGACGGTACACAGATGCTCTGTTCCTTGTATTTTTTACATATGCTTACAATCTTACTTCACACAAACTTTTATCACACACTAGATTGTTCAATAGGGTTTCCCCCTTATTTTACTGTTACAACCTTCAACATGTGTGACACTCTGGTACAGCTTCAACTGTTCCATGTGAAAACTAGGAAACAGGTCCTCTTGCTTCAATCAAATGGTGGTAGAGGATACTGAACTGGATAGTTTAGAATTCTGAGTATTTGATCTTCGTCCTTAATTAGGGTTCAACTTCTACTTTCATATGATTACACTCACATTTAATAGAATAGTTTAAATTCTAACTGTTACAGTTCTCTCCATTGGAAAGTATATACTGAACCCCATACGACTATCACAGGGTTATTGTTTCTTACTTTCTGTTATTGGTTACAGGAGGTTCTATGCCATCAGTATTGTTATGATAGGTTTAGTTGTTTGGAACTTGCTGTTCATGGTTACTGGTTTGTTAACATTTTCTGTTTCTACACACAGAAATTAAATACTCCTTTAAAAGATAGCAAGCTATACCTATACATGGTTATTAGATTGGCTGTTCAATTCATCTATCCTCTCCAATCTCATTATTACAAGGTACTCATCCCTACACCCAACCATGTGTCTCTACTATCACTAGCTGTAGTTGCAATTACATAAGATACTGAACCATTAATCCATCTAACAGTTGCATAATGCAACATAACATAACAATTCATAATTTCCATAATGAACTATAACATCACAATTTCATAACTTGCATAAAGGAACTATAACATCACAATTTCATAAAACAGGGATATGTTTAACACAGACTTACAGATATCTCCAAATTTATGCATGCACACCTCTACTATGACCAGTCCTCCCAACCTTAGAGTTCATTTATCTCCAGAACTCACCCGCGAGCTGAGATCCTCCAAGAACAGACTAACCTCAATCTGTTTTGGAGCAGCTTATTTAAGCTGTGCTTTCCCCAAAGCCTGTTTCCAATTCTGCGTCCAGAATTTCAGGATGCTTTATTCCTGTTTAGCCTAGGCTTCCCATTTTGGGACTTTTTAAAGCTGCTTTAAGCTTTTCCTTAGCTTTTCCAGCTTTTTCTCACCTCTTCCCAACTACTCCTCTTCATTGGGGAAATTTAGATTTTTCCTCAAAAATCTAAATTAGAAATAATTTCTTTCAAGGATTTTTGAAAGATTTGGGGAAAGTCTTTTTTCCTTTTCCATTACCTCATGGATTAGGCATGTGATCTCTCTTTCTCATCTCGTCATAGTGCATGCACAATATTTTATTTATTTTTCATAATTAAGTATTTAACCATATCCACATAATAATTATCCATTGGGGTCCACTCCCCTATGGATGTATGTTCAAATGTCTAATTTGAAAAGCATAGAACTTGGGGGTGTTACATATTCCCCCTCTGAAAGTAAACACCGTCCTCGGTGTTGAAAACTATCTACTTAGTTTATTTTGAACATAATTATGAATGTTGTTCCATCATCTTAGCTTCTCTGTTCCATGTAGCTTTTCAGCAGTAAAGTGCTCCACTGCACCTTTACTCTAGCTACTGTTCGTTTTCGCAATTCAATTCCTTCTCGCTTTCATCTTTGAAGCGACTCTGGAAGGAAATTCCTCTTCTGGTTCCACCTGGACCACATTTCAAATCAATCATGTGAGAAGCATCATGTAAAAATTAAAAAAAAAAATTCAACATGGAACATATCAGGAAATTTACTATGCAAGGGTAAGGCAAATTTATAAGCCATTAGTTTCCCCCCTTTCCAACACCTTCCTCGATGTTACACTTTAACGTTGACTTTTTCAACTTTGACAAAAATTTCTTCTTTGTTTTTGCTTTGTTTCCAGCAGAGTACTCTCCTGCTTTATGCAGTTGCTTTTCTTTCTACTTCTTTGCAAGAAGTCTGTCTAGAAATCTTTTATTCTGTTTTCCCTGTCCACAATTCATACCAATGTAAGAATGTCAGGTACATACAATTGATCATCCACAACAACATTCTGCATTTCAATAACTTAATAATTTTCAGTTATTAGTCAAACCATTCAGGTTCAATATAGTTTAGTGCACTTTTAGTACACTACTTATCCTTTCTTGTTTTTCAGTGAGATTCTTTCCTCACTCAACTTGGTCCAGTTCAGCTTTTCTTGCTTTTCTAGGTGATTTATCTTCACCTTTTTCCTCTTTGTTTCCAGAGTGCCCAATTTCATGTTACACACCTGGCTAAACAATTTTACACTTTTTCATTAGTACTCATAAATGAGAGAAAACAATTGTATCATATGCATGGTTATGCTTACCCTTTCTCATTTCATAGCTGTACTTCTAGTATCTTTTCATGGTTTCTTTTTGTTAGCCAATCAATTTAACTAGTAATAACCAGACTCGTTAATAATGTCTAAAATTCAATTCTTACTTCACACATGAAATTTTTTTTTTTTTTTCCTCTAACCTTTTTTTTTTTGAATTGTATCCACTAGTTCAAAACTTACGTGAATAAATTTGGATCTCCTGGGTTTCCCCCACACCCAAGTCCAAATACAGCTCATCCTCTTTTCTCTCGGTTTGTAGCTGTATGATTTCACACTATTTCCCTATCTTTGAATTTAAGACTCAAGAAAATTAACTTTAATAAAAGTTACACCAACAAAATTTTATAGTGTGAATACATGTTTCCTTTTTATAGTGATAAATATAATGTCTATAATTCATCACATTCACAAGTATTAATACTTGATAATGTCAAAAATAAATTTGACACAATTTCCCCTTTTCAACGAATCACCAGAATTTATTCATTTACTTTTAATTGTATGTTCATGCTTTACTAATTCCAATGATGATTCACCACTTATCCCTATATGTGAATTTCATTAATCATTAGAAATCAGCTCATGGTTTTTATAAACAACATATGGTTTCTCACATAGCCCGCTTTCAACCTAAAACCATGGTTTACTTGATAAATGGAGTATAATATATATAGGAAATTAATTGTGCTCCATCATGCTTGAAATATTCTCTTTCTCTTTCTTGACTCCCTTCTCCATGTATTCTCTCATTCCCCTCTTCTTTTCTCTCATAGGCTTATATAATAGAATAGATTTTATGAAAAAGTATTCCAACTTTTTCCTAAATCATAAAAGAATTCCTTCTTTTCTAATTCATAAAAGCATTCCACTTTTCTAAATCCTAAAAGTATTCCAGCTTTTCCTAATCATAAAAGCATTCTATATTTTTTTTTTTTTCTAACAAAAGCAACCTGTTCATCTCTCATGCTTTTATTTTTAAATCTATATTTGTTTTTTTTTTTCCTTATGAGAGAAATATCACTATTCCATACTTTTCCCATTTGTACCGAATACGACTCAATCTTCTTTTCTTTTTATGGCAGTATACATGCCTTATTTATAGGACTCGAGCCTTGAGTAATATACATCTAATGATCATATATATATATCTACTAGGTTTGTATATATCATATATATTTCCAAACCTTATTTTATAAATAAACATGGTATATATATATATATATATATATATATATATATATATATATATATATATAGCCTTGGCAATATTAATTTGATGAACATATGAATATATATATATATCCCTATATTTACATATATTCATATGTAAGTCCAAAGCCTTTTTGAAACGCTACCATTTATATATTACACCTAATTCAAAATAACCCCTTTTTTTTTTTTTTTTTTTTTTCGTGGTCTTTTCACATATATTGGTCACGTATACCATTTGTAACACCCTTAGGGAAATATTTTTTTCTTTTTAACATTCCTAACACATATGCATTCCACCTGAATATCTTGAGATCTATATATAGATACATCTTTCTTTCGTGTATACTTTTTTTCTCGTTTATTTTTGACCACGTATACTTTTTCTTCTAGAAATTTCCCCGATTCTAGTTTAACTACAATTGAACAATAAGGGTTGATTTTCACTTATTAAATTCAACTAGATTGCAATTTGATAAATCTAATTAAAGGGTCACTTTATTAATACAATAGATATATATTTATATATACATGGACCTTCGATATCTTACCCATCGAAATATAAAGTGCAACTTTATTACACCAACATATATATAAATGCTTATTGATGTATATAGAATTATATATCTATATATATAAATAAATAGGTCGTCACTAATACAAAATCTAAATTAGCTTTATTTCCCTTCATAGCTATTTATAGGCCCGACCTATATACCTTAGATGTGTATGAATTTATGCATAGACTCTCACGACTACACATTCGTTGACTGAAAATTTAGCGAGATTACTATATACTTTCATTCGCTTCTATACATATATATCACTATATATATAAACCACTCATAATCTCCTACCTTTGTTAAACACACATATACATATTCTTTTTATATATATATAACATAGATATATATATCAATTGATATACATCACACCTATATATATCATTTTATATACAACACATATATATATATATCCCACCTTCGTTAACCATGTATGTGTAAGCATGTCATTATACATATCATTTTATATACACACATATATGTATAAACCTTCTTGTTACTAAAGTTTATATATCTAAATATATATTCTAGATGTATATCCAACCCATGCCGCGCTGTGATATCGAGGGCGGCCATTTGTTTATGCTTATAATAAACTTCTTTTTGGTTTTTTTTTTTTTTCTTTAATCGTATCATTATTCCATGACCTAATCGTATTCCACCGCTATTATACAGAATTGATTTTCTGTTTTACGACCTTGTTGACTGTCACCATGACGCGTTAGCATGGCGGCGTGTGACCCGGGTTTACGGCGACGAGACCCTTGGCGTTCATGACAGAGGTTCGTCTGTGGGTCGAGCCACGTCAACGTGATGGATCGGTGGTTATGAAAATAGTTGAAGCTCACCTCACGCGTCGTCCGGGGGTCACAGTTACGTGATACCAGTTGAAATTATGTTTTTATTTTGCCGTGTTAACTCATAGGTTAGACCCGTATGCACGTCACCGCTGGCAGTGCTTTCTCCAGCTGTGAAATTTCTATTCACCTTTTCGATCATGTTTTCGATTTACTGTGTGAATTCCAATACGTTTATTCGATTGTTGTGGTGCAGGGACAGCGTCTTCAGCAGGATTGGGGGTACCCGACGCAGACATTTACAGCTTTATGTCTCCGCTCGTTTGCTAAATGCTGCGCTGTCGTTGTACTCATACTCGGCTTAGTACCTTGCGGCCAGACTACCGCCGTTTAATACAGAGTTTTCAACTCTTATACTTCACCCGGTACCGAGCTGTCACTGAGCCGAATGGTTTTCCCAAATCAACTTTGGGATCTCCTGCCATCTAGGGCAGTGCAATTAGGGTTTTTCATACCCTTTCACTGACCTTGGCGACCTACCGACCATTCTCCATTCGCGACTTATCGTCTATTTATCTCACTCTGGTTTCAGTGAGTCGCATTCGTGTTCGGATGCTGGTGTTTTTCCTACACACCCGTTCAATGAGGGAAGTGCCCTGTCAACGGTCTGCTACAGGAATATTACTCCCGTATACAGGAGAGATAATGCATTCGTAGGGTTCGATAGTTCTTTATCTTCTGCATTTATTTGTTTCTTTCTTTTATATTTTTAATCTCTGCAGTATCTAATCGTTGTTGAAATTCTTGTGCAGAGAGAGAGCAGGTCTCAGGGTTTCTGGGACGGGGTTTCATCGAAATGTTTAACACCCAGGAAACGCTTTCCTCCGGTCGTCCCACCAAACCCTGCTCTTATTGCTATCCTTCTCCCCAGCGTCGAAACTCAGGGCTTGTCTTGCTCCAGGTTGATGGCCTCCGCCTGATTATCTGGCTATCGCGTTACACTATATTAACTATTTTATGATACATTAACTCCGGTTATCTCTCTGTTGAAGAAGGGTCGAAGGAGTGGGAACCCTCCTTTCGGTTTGCTCTCATTCTCAGTCATATGTTACCCATTTATTTTATTGGTCTCTGTTTTACAAATCGAGGGTTATTCGCTATCCTCCCTGATTTTATGGCGACCTGTGCAGGCGTTATTCATCTGGATAAGTCGAGGTAGCGTTCTGGTCGTTGGAAATCTTGCCTTCGAAATTTCACCAGGGGAAGAACTGAATCATTCCATCGGTAACTTCTTCTCCGAACCCGCATATGCCATATTATATTCTGTGTTTGCTAACAGGGTGCAATCTCATTCACCCTGACTAGCATGGGGGCATGCTCAGATGCTCTATCGCCCCGTGTCTCTATACCGTCCTGTCGTTTACGCAGTCAGGGTTTCTTTACGGCGTTTCAGATTTTTATTGACTCTTGTATGAAATTTTCTCTTCTCTGTTTATGTACACGTCTTCTCCTAGTAGTACAGCGTAGTGTGCATAAAATCAACATGACGGGCAGGTATGTACACGCCGATTTATATTAAATGGTGGAGAGCTACTCTGGTTGTTAAAAAACGTTAATCGCCTATCACATTTCACTAAGCCCTAATTTCCGTGAATGAGTTGAGAAGTACTATTCGAGTGTAAAGTTTGATATAAACCCACTGTCTAACCGTGGAGTCGTCGCTGTGGTTTAACCTAATTGGAAGGTGCGTTATATTTTGTAAAGTCGTATAGTATGTTTACGTATGTCTTGTTCACCAATAATACTCTTTTAAAATCGTGGACTCCAATAGGTCCCGATTACCCTCACGGCTTTTATATTTATTTGGAAATAAAGTCATATATGTGTATTGGGATAATTTTAGTGCACGGCTTTTATGCTTTGTTGAGCTTTGGAGAGAGAACTACATATACTCATACAGTTTTATTAGTGATTCCTCACCATAGTTTCAAAACTTCTATTAGGGTAATTGGGTTAATGTTGCAAATGAATATAGAGTTTCAATATTTAATCCTATACATCTTATGAGATGTTTATAGGTTAGAAATATTTAATCCTATAGCAGTTGGTTGAGTTCATAGTCCAAAGCCTTTATGTTATGTTTTTCCATTGATTCCAAGAAATTTTCCATTTCTGCTACAATATTCTCTAGCATATATATGAGCAGATTTATCACAGGTGTGTATATATATATATATATATATATACATGCATAGGTAATTTCATAATCATTGAATAGTATACCTACAATAAGGATTCAGTCTTGACTATTGATGTTTAATTCAAGATTGAGATAGACTTCTATAGATAATATGCACTCTAAATCTTTGTGTAGTGGAGGTGTTACAGCTCTGTCATACAATCTATAACCTAATTATACTCTGGTTTTTTTTTTTCATCAGCAGTAAGGTATAAGGATTTCAGTATAACTGCTGTCGGTTCGATAACTAAAATTAACCCGATAGCTTACATTTTGAGTTTCTTTCACATTTCAATGCTACAATAATGTCCCTTCGTAGCAGCATTTTAACATGCTTCTTTGTTACCAGTCTATATTGTCTCCTTGAGGTATATAATTTTTTTTTTCTGAGATTAGTTATTATGTACCTATTCTCACCACAATATTCTGTGGCAATGGGTGACTGTCAATAGGTCATTACTTACCTCACTGTGCTTACGCATTTGTTTTTAAATGCATACATACATATGAGCATGCCCATTATTTTAGTTCGTGGCTCTTTTATTACATTTATCTTTTAGTGGATGCCTGTATGTATTCGATAATACATGAATAGAGGTCTATTTTTTCTATTTGAGTATTTGGCCGTGACACTTTCTTCCAAGAGGGAAAGTAGATCTAGCAGATCTTTTTGTACAGCTAGAATGTTAAGATATAAACATATGAAGGTTATAAACTAAAGTGTTCCTTCTTTAACCCAATATTCGAATTTCATATTATAATGTTTATGCTGAAATTATTTTGGGTTTGTACCATGAAAGATCAATTCTGATACAATAATTTCCAGCCTACACATAAGTATAAAATATCACCTTGATATCTACAGGGAATAAACAAGATTTAATCATCTATAGAGGCTATGTAACTTCAGATTTAAACCAACCTTGGTTTA
Organism: Pinus albicaulis; assembly: GCA_034641835.2. Lineage (NCBI taxonomy): Eukaryota > Viridiplantae > Streptophyta > Pinopsida > Pinales > Pinaceae > Pinus > Pinus albicaulis. The sequence goes on along the minus strand of JAXQQM020082689.1, from coordinate 267,059 downwards.
GAGTTTCTGGAGTTTCTCCTCTTTAGATTCCTGGTCTACAACTAAACAGAGTCTGGAAAGTATTTGCCCTTTTTGGGACTCTGTTAAATGTAGTACTAAAATTTCTCATTGTCATAAAATTCAATTTTATATGTATCCAATTTATACTGTAATAAGACATAGTAACAAGAATTCCAGAACATACAGCAAAATCTGCAACCCTCCCATACCAATGTTTCAATTTCATCACCATCTGTTACAGGTATACCTGAAAGTATATCCAAGATATTTGAAGTAATAATTTTAATATTCATAAAATTTATAACAGTTTATTATTTCGTTGTGAGCACATATCTTGCCCAATTTTTGAACTTGGGCTCCGATACCATTTGTCACGTCTCCCAGACCCAGCTTTCTACACCTATAACATAACTCAGATATTTTCGATAACATTTATAACAAATTCAGACTGTTATCCGGGGTTTAAATTCCTTTCAGTAATTATAGACAGCCATGGAATATAAGAATTTCCATGAGTATTTTTTTTTGCTTGATCCCCCCTTTTCTCAGTCCATCTAGTAGACTTATATATCTAGGTTTTTTACTTTGTATTTTCTGTGTTTTTTCAGTTTCGCAGTTTCTTTTTGTTCAATTTCAGATGATTTGCTAGGCTCCTTCTCTAGCTTCTCACCACTTAATTTTTACAAAATTTCTTTTTCAACATTTTAAAGTTTCAGCATCGAGGTATAGATGTGTGCATCCTCGCATACATCTATCTATCCTCAGTTAACCGCCATAGCTCCAACTACTTTCCCAGTAGTTTAAATGGACGGTACACAGATGCTCTGTTCCTTGTATTTTTACATATGCTTACAATCTTACTTCACACAAACTTTTATCACACACTAGATTGTTCAATAGGATTTCCCCCTTATTTTACTATTACAACCTTCAACATGTGTGACACTCTGGTACAGATTCAACTGTTCCATGTGAAAACTAGGAAACATATCCTCTTGCTTCAATCAAATGGTGGTAGAGGATACTGAACTGGATAGTTTAGAATTCTTAGTATTTGATCTTCGTCCTTACTTAGGGTTCAACTTCTACTTTCATATGATTACACTTACATTTAATAGAATAGTTTAAATTCTAACTGTTACAATTCTCTCCATTGGAACGTACATACTGAACCCCATACGACTATCATAGGGTTATTGTTTCTTACTTTCTGTTATTGGTTACAGGGGGTTCTGTGCCATCAGTATTGTTATGATAGGTTTAGTTGTTTGGAACTTGCTGTTCATGGGTACTGGTTTGTTAACATTTTCTGTTTATACACACAGAAATTAAATACTCCTTTAAAAGATAGCAAGCTATACCTATACATAGTTATTAGATTGGCTGTTCAATTGATCTATCATCTCCAATCTCATTATTACAAGGTACTCATCCCTACACCCAACCCTTTGTCTCTACTGTCAATAGCTGTAGTTGCAATTACATAAGATACTGAACCATTAATCCATCTAACAGTTGCATAATGCAACATAACATCACAATTCATAATTTCCATAATGAACTATAACATCACAATTTCATAACTTGCATAAAGGAACTATAACATCACAATTTCATAAAACAGGGATATGTTTAACACAGACTTACAGATATCTCCAAATTTATGCATGCACAACTCTACTATGTCCAGTCCTCCCAACCTTAGAGTTCATTTATCTCCAGAACTCACCCCCAAGCCGAGATCCTCCAAGAACAGACTAACCTCAATCTGTTCTGGAGCAGCTTATTTAAGCTGTGCTTTCCCCAATCCTGTTTCCAATTCTGTGTCCAGAATTTCAGGATGCTTTATTCATGTTTAGCCTAGGCTTCCCATTTTGGGACTCTTTAAAGCTGTTTTAAGCTTTTCCTCAGCTTTTCCAGCTTTTTCTCACCTGTTCCCAACTACTCCTCTTCATTGGGGAAATTTAGATTTTTCCTCAAAAATCTAAATTAGAAATAATTTCTTTCAAGTATTTTTGAAAGATTTGGGGAAAGTCTTTTTCCTTTTCCATTACCTCATGGATTAGGCATGTGATCTCACTTTCTCATCTGGTCATAGTGCATGCACAATATTTTATTTATTTTTCATAATTAAGTATTTAACCATATCCACATAATAATTATCCATTGGGGTCCACTCCCCTATGGATGTATGTTCAAATGTCTAATTTGAAAAGCATAGAACTTGGGGGTGTTACATTACCTCACAAAAAAATAGGCGACTTCACTGGGGAACAATGCAAGTTTTTCTTTCGTCTATTAGATCTTCTTCTTGGTCTTTGCTCACTTAGATTGCCTTTTCTGGATTCTTTTGTTGAGTTTTAGGCCCCTGTTCAGCCCAGAGGATTAGTTTTGACCTCTGTTTTTCCAAATTTTCATCTTTTCAAGGTTGGCTTGCTTGGCACAGTTTCCAGCCCGACAGCCGCACCCACTAGCGCGAGTTGCCAGTTTACCACCCGCGCCATCCCCTGTCTAGTGCAGATTATAGCCAAACAATCACGCCAATTCCTGTAGGTTCTAGGGTTTCCCTTGTTTTGGAATTTTTGGTCCATCCTGGTGTCTTTGGGTGTTTTATTGACTTTATTTGAATGCTTTGGGTTTGTTTGTGACTGTGATCAGCCTTCTTCCTCCGGTTGTTTGTCCATTTCTTTCAGCATCATGGCTTTAGTGCTTTCTAGTGCTTTGACATGCTGAGCCTCCTGTAGGAGTTTGGGTCTCTTGTTTCACAGTCACGTTCGTTATTTGCTTGATTGCATTCAGCTCCCTGGATTCATTTTGAGTGGTTGCTTTTGGTGAAATGAGTCTTGAGTGAGTCTTGTCTCTTTCATTCAGTTTTTCTTCATGTCACTCCAAGCATAGCTCACATTGCTTGTATGGGTCCATCTTGACATATTTCTTCAATTTCAGATATTGTGACATTGGTTTGAGTCTTTGTTTTGTTGGCTTGTGAGTTTTTTGGATTGTTTCACTCCGACTCTTGCATTAGCATTCTCGAACTAGTGTGAAGATTCATTTTTCATGTTATTTAGTGCAATGTTTTCTCTATTACATTGAAAAAATCAAAAATATATTTTGTGCTTTCATTTTTCGTTTGCATCATAAGAATTGGAAAATCTTTTGCATAACTAGCATTTGTCATTCTAGGAAAGATTTTTCGTTCTCATTAGTTTGCATCAAGTTCTGCAGTGAATATTTATGTGAGTTCTCATTATTTACTATCACTTGAAATTCCTAACCTTCTCGTAGATAGCTCTTCATTGAAAGAAATGGTATTCTATGGCATGTAACTTGCATTCAGGAATTTGTGAGATCCAACATTTGGTAGGACCTTGGAATTGAAACATAAATACAAGATCAACTTAAAATTTATTCAATCAACCTAAGGCAACATTGAAACTTAACGAAACATTTAGTGGTCTAAGTTAGAGACGTGTTCCGGCGTCTTAAAACCTAGCAGTTGTCCCTCACCATTTGACTTCAGACAGTGCTAGTACCGACTTGTGCTCCCCATACCATCAAGAATATAAAGGGAGACCCCTATAGGTTGAAATCCTTTTATCCGTAGGAAACCGAGTCTGTTGCCTTGTAACCATGATACACCAAAAAAAACATTCAGGGAGACTACCTACATGTATGTCAAGTCCTTGGTTGATTCTTATTTCATTTTATAACCAAGGTGTATATGGCAGTTCATGGGAACCTGGTACACCCTTTTACCTAGACTACCTGAGTAGTCATTTTCGATCTTTACTGACTCCATAAATTTGAAAATATCATTGAGCACTTGTCCTTTCACAGTCGCTTAAAAATTAAAGAGACTAGAGTAATCTTTGACTGTTTCTTGACTCTTAAAACATGAAACAACAAAATTTTGGTTTCAATGCGGTAAAATAAACTCCTACGATTGCACACCCATTAAAGATTGCTTACTTGGCCTCTATTTTTCTGTTTTGGTTTTGATCCAAGAGTATTATTTTTCGATATTTTCCCCTTTTCTCATGTGCTACAGTCACGGTGGCAGAACCATCAATTTTGTCTACCGGCAGTCCTTTCTCGGACAATTCATCTAAAACTTCACAGATCTCTGGGTCTGCTGAGCTTGAATAGCCTGTCATCCTGTCAGAGTATCCCTTTGGAGAACCAATTGAGTTCCATTGGCCTCTTTCAAATTATTGGTTTGGATTTGGAGTTGGGGAACATTTTCCCCCTCTTACATCGGGATCTCCATTTTTGGCTGCTATCATACCTCCTAGCCCGTACTCTTTTGCAAGATATTATGGTGGATTCAGACATGGATTTGTCTAGTCCTAATGGTAGTGAGGGTATTCCAGTTTCTGATCAACAATACCAACTCTTCCCAGAAGACATCCAAACAAAACCTGCTCAATCTTCACCATCAGTGTCGCTTCTAGCCGGATATAGGTCTTTTGGTCAGATTATGGCTGGTATTGCCTCCATGGAAACATCAACCCCATCAAGGGGGCTGGTTCCTCCATCCTTAGGTATGTTACCGACGACACCTGTCTCGTCTTCGACACCTTTTGTCACATTTGTTCCCACTAGGCCCACTATCAATGTGGATGCTTTGGCACTATTTGTCACTACACAGTCATCCAGAGTTTCAACTTCAGTAGAAACCTCAATTTCCATGGAAATCCTTGATGGCCATTTGTTTGAGGAGTATCGGCTGGCTGTTCAGCAAGAAAAATCCCAAACTTATCAATCCCCTCAAGATCCTTATAGGTCTTATTTTTCTCATTATGGAGTGGATAGTACCCTGGTTTATTCACTTCTGTTTCAGTATGATGAGGAAGGAAACCCCATCTACTTGCTTTCTCCTGAGGCTTATCAGTTCCTCCCTAGTTTGATACCTATCTTGCCTGTGCAGCCCTTTAAACAACAAGGGCAACCGTTTCAGGGAAAACCTTCGATTCAGCAGGGGTATGTTTATGACCCACAAGGAAAACCCTTTCAGGGAAAACCTTTGGTGCAGCAAGGGTATGCGTATGAACCACAAGAGAAACCCTTACAGGGACAACCTTCGGTCCAACAAGGATTGTTTTACAGCCTGCAAGGGTAGCCTTACAATCCTCAAGGTCAACCCTTACAAGCCCAGCCTATGATCCAACCAAGGCAACCTCAAGGAGCAGCTGGGCCACTGATATATCAGCCCAGACCTTCATACAGTCCTAGGGGGCAGATTCATCCATCTCAAACTTTGGTGTAACCTCAATAGCCTCATCTTCTGATTAGTCCAAATTTTGCACAGCCAGGGCCATCTTATGGTCCTGCTCGGCAGATTCATCCGTCTCAACGTTTGGTGTAACCTCAATAGCCTCATCTTCTGATTAGTCCAAATGTTGCACAGCCAGGGCCATCTTATGGTTCTGCTCCAGGTCAACCTGTTTATCAGGCACAACCTAACCCTCAGTAGCCATGAGGCCAACCCGCCCAAATGGGACAACCTGGTGGCCCTCATTAGTTAGGTCAACCTGCTCAGTTGGGCCAACTTGCACATCCTATTCACCCTTCTCAGCCACAGCTCTAATTTATGCCGCACCCAAATCAACCGTTGTGCCCGACGTATCCAGCTCAGTAGGGCCCCACTTATCAATAGCTTGTTCGACCCCAAGGCAGTTATTTTCCTCAAGGTCAGTATCAACTAGTTTACAACCCGTCTCAAGGTCCTACTTATCATCCTTAATCGCCAGGCTATACTTATAATCTGCAACAGAAACCTTATACTGCTCAATCGGGACCCCCATATACTCAGAATTAGTATCCCAATTTTCAACCCCCGTATCCTGGTCCTCAGCCACCATATAAACTGAATTACCTAGCTTATACCCCTTATGGTCATAATCCTCCAGGAAAGAACCAATGGGGGCAAAGTTATACTCAACCAGGATGGAGTATGGGTACAGGTCCTTATCTAGGACCTACTATGCCACTTAATCCTCAATACATTTCCTCACTACATTGGAGTTAGTAGATGTGTCCAAATTGACAAATGATCCCATTCTTCATAATCCATATTGGCCCCCGGTCTCGACGAAGGTTCCTAGTGATTGTCCCAAGTTTGAGTGCAAGTCTGGAGAAGACCCCCAAGGTCACATCATGACATACCATTTATGGTGTTCTTCCAATTCTTGCGTGGAAGACTCTGTTCAGCTTCGTCTCTTCCAGCGCACTCTTACCGGAGCTGTTGCTAAGTGATATATCGAACTGACTCGTGGCATCTTTCAAGATTTCAATACTCTTGCTATGACATTCTTGAATCATTTCCAGTTGCCAGTTCGTTATGAAGCTGGGATGCATCTCCTCACATCCTTGAAACAGGACTGAGCTACCCATATCTCGGACCAAATTCATGAATAAAGATGGCGTCGTTGTTTGATCAAGTTTGAAATTCCTAATCAACTTATTACTCATTGGTTCACTACCACTTTTGTCAATCAGATTGCAAAAGACATCACCATGGGGGCATGTGTAACCGAGGAACAAGCCATCTCTCGTGCACAGTACCTTGATTTAGTGTACTCTCAATCAGGCATTCTGTACTACATCTTGACTGAGGCTCCACATCCTAGGACCTCTAAAGCGTCGGCTACCCCATCGGTCGAGGGTGTTATTGGTTTCATGTCTCAGAATTCACATAAGTCTTCGAATGGGAAGCAGAAATCAAATTATTCCAATAATTCTGCTCCTCAGGCTACCCTAGATTCTGGTAAAACCGTGGAGGTCAACGTCGTTTTTGCCAATCCCACGGACAAGACTTCCAAAGGGAAAAATAAGGGAAAAGGCAAGGCTAAATCTGATGCCACAAAACTAGAATTGTCTAAACCTCGTGTTGATGATGCTTCATAGTGAAAGCTGAAGTATCCCTGTCTGATTTGTGATGAGGACCACTACACTAAGGATTGTCCTAGAAGATCCGAGGTTAGTCAACTACTCAAAGGCGCTAAGGGAACTTCGGCGGTCCTTAAGGGACCTTTCCCATCTCAGTAGACCCAGATGGTCTAGCAATCTCCCCCATATGAGTCGTTTGGCTCTCAAGCTTTCATGATAAATGGGTCTGCACCCATTTCCATCAATACTCGGTCAAAGGATTATGTTGGATCATGCCAGGTAGATGGGAAAGAGGTCATTGATGGTCCTCCTCCTCCACCTGCCTCTGGTCCTCTTGAAATTGAAAGGCCTAGTGCTGCACCCGCTATATGGCCACCTTCTAAAGGTGTTCTCCAGAAATCTTCTTATAATCCTAACACCTGTGTCACTCAGCATTACAGTATTGTTGAGGATTTGGTACAGGCGTTTTCCACAATTTCCATGTTATAAGTGCTCCAAATTTGTCCATCTAAACGCAAAGCATTATTATCTGCAACCGGCGGGATTGACCCTCCTAATTCTAGCCTTCTCTCCTTCGATTTATAAAATTTCGTCCCCCGACTTCCGCACCAGATTGTGCTTGTTATACAAGTTGGTATCAATGGTCTCAACATCCACAGAGTTGTAGTGGACGAAGGTGCATCTACTTGCATCATGTCATCTGCTTGCTGAAAGGCTATTGGCTCTCTAACCCTCAATTCTTCTCCCAATGCCCTTGAGGCATTCGATGGAAGGGAATCAAAACCCTTAGATGTTCTTGCTAGTTTTCCGATTACATTGCAAGGAAAGACAGTCAAAGTTGAAGTAGAAGTATTTGATGCCAAACTCAACTACAATCTTCTACTCGGTCGCAGTTGGACTCACACTATGTTGTGTGTTTCGTCGATCCTCTTTCGACTTCTGAAGTTTCCACATGAGGGAAAAATAATTACTGTTGACCAGTTTTCATTCTTTACCTTGTCTTTTGGGAACAATGTGACATACATGGATCAAATTCCTAATCCCCCTTATAGTATATGGCCGAGTCTCTTCAAGGATCCCGCTCTCATGGGTATTTTTCCCTTTCCGCCACCGAATATCGTTCAAGTCAATATGGTCTCTCGGTCAGATGACCATTGGATCATCCCTTCACCTGACCAGGTTGATTTGTTTGGAGATTCGATGCCTCTTAGTCCCATCGAGATCAATTATTGTGAGCTTACATATGCATCTGATTCTCCCCCTCCTGAAGCTGCTCCTTTGAGCATGTCTGTCGACGTGTATTCTCAATCCCCATAGCTCAACAATGTGGATTCGCCTGATCCTTTGAAAGAACTGTTTCCATCCGATGAGGCCATCATGGAAACCATGTGTCTCTAGGATCTACCATGAAGTGATGGGCATCATCATTTGTCGTTCATGCCTTGCCTCGGGGCCATGTCTAACTATCTTGAGTGCTTCGCATCTCAGTTTCCCTCTCCACTACTTCAGACGCCCATTTCAACTCATGAAGTCTTTGAACAGAGAAACCTGGGTAAAATTACTCAATCGATGCCTATCACCATTGCCATCAAACCGGGGATCGTCGAGAACATACATGTGGGAGTCACTTGCTCTTCTGAGGAAGTCCAAGTGTACACTAGTCTCTTTCGTGAATTCCACGATGTTTTTGCTTGGTCTTACAAATAAATTCCTGGAATCGACCCTAGTATTGTGGTGCATGAGATTCCCGCCTACCTAGGTGTGAAGCCTGTTCTCTAGTGTCTTCATCCCGTGCATCCTCGAAAAGCCGCCGTTATCAAAGCTGAAGTTGAGAAAATTCTTAAAGCGGGTTTCATTTATCTGATTCCCCTAACTGAATGGGTTTCTAATATTGTTCATGTAGATAACAAGTAGGATGCCATTCTTGTTTGTGTTGATTATCGTGATATCAATCGGCACTGTCCTAAAGATAATTATCCCACCCTGTTTATCGATTAGATAATTGACGATTGTGCGGGAAGTGAAATTTTCTCTCTTATGGATGGTTTTTCTGGGTATAAACTGATTAACATTCCCTTGACGGATCAACACAAGACCTCTTTTATTTGTCCATGGGGAACGTTCGCATATAGGAAACTATTGTTCAGCTTAAAGAATGCTGGGGCTACATTCCAGTGTGTGATGCCCTATGCTTTTCATGATATTCAACATATTGTCCAACCATATCTGGATGACCTTCCGGCTCATTCAGCTGCACAGAAACACCACCCAAAACATCTTCATCAAATATTTCTTCATTGTAGACTCTACCATATTAGGCTCAACCCGCATAAATGCGTCTTCTGCGTCGAATCTGGTAGACTCTTAGGATTTATCGTATCTAAAGGTGGAATTTGCCTTGAACCTCTTGAGGTTGAGGCTATCGTCAATCTCCACTCCCCATCCTCATTACAACAGCTCCAGAGTCTCCAAGGGAAGGCCAATTTCCTTCGTCGTTTCATCCCAAACTATGTTGAAGTAGCTAAAGGATTTACACAACTTTTAAAGCAGGACCTCCCTTTCTGTTGGGATGAGATTTCTCAGCAGTATTTTGATAAACTTAAGATATTGCTTGTTAATGCTCTGCTATTTCATCCTCTGAATTACCATTCTGATTTCACCCTCTACCTAGATGCTACCTTCAGCATGATCGCCATGGTATTGGTTCAAGATGATGATGACGGTAATGACCATGTCATTTATTACTTGTCTCAGAACCTTCTCGACCATGAAACGCGTTACGCACATGTCAAGAAGTTAGCGTTGGCTGCGGTCCAGGCCATCCAACGTTTCCATCATTACATTATTTTATGCACGGTGACCATGATTTCTAATTGTAACCCCATGAATTATATTTTGTCACGACAGTTGCTGGGGGACAAGTACTCAAAGTGGATTTTTATCCTCCAAGAGTTCGATTTGGAATTCACTATTGCCAAATTTAGGAAATCATTTATTTTCAAGGATTTGATTTGTTCTCTCCCCGCCAACTCTGCTCCTTCCTCATCTGAAGATTATATTCCGAACAAAACTCTCTTCTTGATTAGCACCCTCGATCCATGGTACAGTGATATCATCGTGTACCTCCAAATGTCTATTTTCAAGTTTGAGATAATGAAAGATTCCCGACACCGCATTCGACATCAATCACAACCTTATCGTATTGTTGGAGATACCCTTTATCGTGTCAGAGTCGATTCTGTACTCCTTCGATGTCTAACCCTCGAGGAAGCATAGAAGGTTTTAAATGATTGCCACAGTGGCGTTTGTAGTGGTCACATGTCTTGTTATGCCATTGCACAGAAGATCCTTCGTGCTGGCTATTTTTGGCCATTTATTTTTAAAAATTTCATTGTTGTTACAGTATGTAAATTCCATGTGTGCTAGATTTATCAATGCAAGATGCGTGTGCCACCTGTTCCACTACACCCTGTCATTACCGTTGGCCCTTTTGCTAAATGGGGCATAGATTTTATGACATGTAACAATCGTTTGGTTGGGGGGAATGCCTATATTATCGTTGCCATCGATTATTTTATGAAATGAGCCAGAGCAATGCCTAAACTAGTTGCGGATGGTAAGACAGCGACACAGTTCATATTCAATCACATTATTGCTCAGTTTAGTGTCCCTCAAGAAATTTTCGCCAACCATGGTTCTCATTTTTGAGATTATATGATGGCAGAGCTAACATTTAAGTTGGGTCTACACCACAACAGCTCAACACCTTACTATCCTCAAGCTAATGGCCAAGTTGAAGCTGTGAACAAGGTCCTTGTTACAATGCTTCAACGAAAAATTGAGATGCACAAATGAAACTGACATCTTATGTTGTTCTCAACTCTCTAGGCTTACCAAACCTTGATCAAGAATGCAACCAAATTTACCCCATTCCAGTTTGTATACGGTCTGGAAGCTACGTTTCCGATTGAATGTGAAATCCCTTCATTGAAATTAGCTGTGGAATTACTGCCTGATACTTTGCTTGAAGAAGAACGTCTCCTCTACTTAGAGAGATTGGATGGAACTCGTCGCTTAGTTGCCTTGGTCATCAAAGCACAAAAAAAGTGAGTCAAAGCCCATTCTGACCAATTAGTTTCTCCTTGTTCTTTCATCGAAGGAGATCTCGTTCTTCTATACGACCAAGCTCACGATAAGCTGGGGGCAGGCAAGTTCCAAACCATGTGGCATGGGCGCTACATTGTCAAATGTGTGTTATAGAATGGGGCTTATGAGATTATTGATTATGAAGGTTGTCCTTTATTCCAGCCTAGAAATGGGTTGTATCTAAAAAAATATTATGCTTGAATCATTCACGCGTTATATGTGTACATAGGTGATTGTTTTCATTTTGTGTGCATGCTTAGGTTTGATGTGCTTTGTGAGATTTTTATACTTATTGGGTCTTGTTTGCTATGCAGATGTCTATTTCTCCTTATGTCAGTTTCATGGATGGTGCCTCCCGTAGTACCAGGAACTTGTCTTCGGCAGCCTGGATAATTTATGATCCTGTTGGTGAGTTTATTAACTTACAAGGCATTTTTCAGGGCTAGCTACAAACAATGTGGTGGACTATAGTGCAGTTTTGGAACTATTAACCAAGGCAGTCAACCTTGGCATACACACATTGCTTGTCAAGTTGGATTCACAACTTGTTGTTCTTCAACTGAAAAGCCATTATTTGGTTTGAAACCTGTGCATTTAAGATTGTATTTGCGTATTAATTTACTTGAATGACATTTTGATTTCATTACATATCAACATATACCAAGACGAATGAATACATTAATAGATGCAATAGCTGACATTGTGCTAGATAGACATTTGCGCAATTTATAAAAACATCATCATATGTACAAAGACCCATGTAGAAAATAGATTCATATATATATATATATATATATATATATATATATATATATATATCATTTGTTTACAAGTCGTATTCATCATAAAACCTACAAAAAATAATATAAGTCTATTTCGGTTACATCGCGAGATAACATGTCTCTCCAAAATATGTAGAAATAAAGCCTAAGTGCCTAGTCAACATGGTGCTCATGATAACATGTTACTGCCCATACCAAATACCTCAGAAAATGATGGATATGGCTCGGCACTCCCACAGTGTGCCTCCGGTAGGCTCGAGGTACATCGTCCAAACGGGCATAATCTGGGACCCCACGGGCGATTCCCTCCAGGTTCTACACTAACTCCTCGTCAATGCCCTCACCCTGAGGATCGAAGTCACAAGGAGTCTGCCTCGCTATTGGAGACATACCAGTGGGACACTCTGGGCCAACATTTGCATCCATATAAGATTAACTGTCAGAACATGCATATATACCAAAAATCATAAAACTCATAAAAATAAAAATTGAGACTTACCAAGTTCTTTGTCCCAATCCTCTCCCTCCAAGAGTGGGAGGTCTAGGTCTCTGGTGAAGTCTGTGTTGGCTTAGGGCCAATCCTCCACAACAATCAACTATCGTCAGAGCCAATAAAAAAACTCTGGCCTCCAGGACATCTATTGCCCACCCCCTTCTCTGGGCATCAGTGCCACCCATCGGGCCATCTGTGTCTTTCTTAGTGGTGGCTCTAGAACGATAACCTCTTGGCACTGAAATATGGGTAATCATTCCAAGAAGAACGATACCAGAATCGACCCATACCCAAACTACTTTAGTTTGGACTTCTTGCATTTGGTGAGCTGTCGTTTGATGTTAATAGTTACAGCCTCAGCCTAATTGAAGATGGTTTGGTTTATACACTTTGAAGAAAGAAGTAATTGCATTTTCATAGCCTCATGCGATGCCTGTGATCCTGCAACCTACGTGATAGTGTGTAGCAGTACTCTCAGTGCTAGATCAGGGATGATCTGGATATCCACATTACCGCTCCCTGTTCCTTTTCGTGCCCCTGGGCACACACTATTCATTACCATTGTCATGCTTTCCTTGGAAGGCTTGGTACCAGTAAGAATAGGGACTGCACCCCTACGTGGCAGTCCAATGATAAAATATACATCAAATACTTCCAGATCAAGATCTTGATCTCGAAGTACGAGCTTCTCCTGATCCTCGTCCCAAATGCTGATGAGATATTGAAGAAATTTGGGCTGAGCTCAGAGACATGGTGTCAGGAAGAACTTTTTGAGCCCACAATTCCTGAGGGCGTTCATACATTGTTCATTTTCCATGGCCTGTTCATCCTCTTCGTTGTGTTATCTCTCTTTCCACTCGATTACCATCTTGGTTGTACGCATGCACACGTACATTGATCATGAGAACATTGTAAGACCTCTTAGGCATTAAAATTTGAAATCAAATGGTTGTATTTTCTTGAATTAACGCGAATTTTTGAGTTTCGTGGTTGGTGTGACCCCTATGTAAAACAACGTTAGTTGGCGTGAATCCGTGCCCAAAACTCGCACCAACTTGTGAAGCCTAATTTTTACAAATCCTCACTAAGAGACTCCAAAATGACAATTAAAGGTACTTAAATATAGCCTAGATATAAAAATATGGTGTAGAATCTTACCTAAAATAGACGAAATCTGAAATGGTACCTTTGGATTGTCCATAGTAAATGCTTTGAATATCGCAAGAGAAATGGGCCATTGTTGTGCGCAAAGGGTAAAAGTGAAAAGTAAATATTTTTTTAGCACATTGGTGTTTTATAACACTGAAGTCTAAAATAAGGTTTTAAAACATATTTTTAGATATATTTTCATATTCTTTTTAAGTAGATATGTTTTTACGTATTTTTGTGCAGCGACATGTTTTCACATGGTTATGATGAAGAGACAAAGTTGTATTTTATACTTTTTAGACTTTCAGTAAAAACATGAAAAAGTCACTACTACGGTCACCTTTGACTCTTTTACGACTCTGCAAAGGCGAAAGTATTTTGGTCGCTTGTCGTTTTGAGCTCTTTAAATTGGATGTGAAATGATATCTACCTAGTATACGTTTACCCTTTTTTTGGGCTGGGACATATTATTTACGGAAAATGAATACCCTAGCCTATTGTGACTAGGATATTCTCACCTCGGACATGGTTTCTATCTTTTCGGAGTACGTGGGACTACCTACGAAATATTGGGGGTTTATTTTCTGTTGTCTTTTCAAACTCTTTAAATATGAAAAGACACGGGATTCTCCCTTAATTGAACTCGTTAAACTCACAGTGACATTGAACTGCTGTTGCGTGGCGTTATTCGAGTTCCTCCTTCCTAGGAGCTGAAAGTAAAATGTACTAGGTTGGATTTGTACGAAGGAAAAAATGACACTTCGAAATCACATGTTTATCCTGTTTAAGCTTGTTTTGAAAAATAAATTGAGGTACTCACCGAAATGGTGGGGGAGAAATGGAACCAAGATCTCATAGTTGTGTTGGCGGTATGTCGCTCTTGAACGACACACTTGTACGCATTCCATGTCGGGTTAAGGACATCTCATATCATTATATGCTTGCCTCCATAGGTTTGGGTAATCTACTTGTTTGCTCTTGCCACGTCACCGCAGGCTCGAATCACTTGATGTCAAATACGCAAATCCGGTGTCGTGCCAACGATATGTTCAAGATAAGTTTGCTTCTGATTTTAACCTCCCTCTGATTCTTTGTTGGTCTTGATTCACAAACGTCATATTCCTGTCTCGTGTTGATGATGTGGAAACATTATGGCCCACCTTGATCAAGTTCACTTCCTATAACTCTCGTTCATTATCCGGGAAGTTAGTCCGAGGCTCCCTTAAAAGACATAAAACATATAAAATAAGAGAGACACAAATATATGTGGTTCACCCAACTTGGGCTATTTCCATGGAAACAACCAATCCTTCCTGTACATTATCCGACAAAATGAAGAGACACAATCTACATCGAGATCCGATGTAATATCCTCTTCTCTCTCACACGATCCTTGTGATTTCTCACTACGAGTATACACACCATACACAAACGCAATACAATACCCTCAAACAACGAGACAAGTTTCCTTCTAGGGTGAAAAAACCCTAAATTAAACATAACTTCTCTTGCCAAATCATACTGCCTAATGAACGACCCATATTGACTATGAAATTACAACATTTTACAAGGAAATTTTACATATTTTTTTAGCCTCGGGGTGCTTCGAAACCCCCTCCCAAGGGGGCTCCAAAGAGCCACGGACACGCCCCCCAAGACCCCCCTCATGAAGGTGAAATGACGTTAAGAATAGGGTTCCAACATGGCGATACATATAAATAAAGAAGATAATCGTGTTCCACACCCAACACAACATATGAATAAAAAAATTAATTAGACTAGGGTTTGATCATAAAAAACACACACATACAAAGAAAATCATTTCTAAGACATTGTGGGGCTCTTACTTACACATTCCACGAAACCCTAATGAGTAACGATTTTCAATATAGGAACATAAAAAACCCAATATTACCAACATTTCAAAGGTTCAAGACTTTATCCCTTATCATTCAACCCTAAGAAGTTAGTTTTTTCCTGATCATATCAAAATCCTAAACATGATATCATTAATAAAAACTTCAAATGCAATATCCTAAGCAGTTTAGGGTTTTGAGACATTCTACATTAGAATACCCTTCGGTTAGGGTTTTCCAAAACTTGTCTAGGGGTTCTACAAAATCAATTAGAAATATGAGTGGGGGTGGGTAGATTTATCGGAAGTGATGAATCACCTAGAATAAGAATCATTATGATTCGGTATAGAACGGATATAACAATGCCCTGGGATAAGATAATGTCAAATGAAAAAAAACCTTTAATATAAATAAATCTATGTTTTAAGGCATACCTTTGTTTCTTGACAAACCTTGTCTTGAGAGGCCCTCCTTCATACTTCTTGAGAGTATAACAATTCTTTTCCTAATCAAGACCATAGAGGAGAAAGTTCATTAGTATTAATATAATCAAAAGCTGAAATAAGTATATGAAACCAAAAATGAGCCTAAAATGAGATACTTATCTTGAGGATCTGTTTAGGACTCCCTACAAAGCTTTGAGGGGATACCTAAAACTTATAAACAAGAAAAATGTATTTTCCAAAAATATATTAAAGGCCTATAAATTATAAAAACGTCAAAAAATATAAAATAAAATATCTAAAGCTACAAAGAAAATTACTTGGTAGTGTAAGTCTCTAATGTTAAATTCTCCGGGCTTGACTTCCTTTGAGTTTCCTTCTTCAACAATGTTGGCCAAATATCTCTCCATTTTCTTGTTTCTCGGATTTTTCGAGATAGTCACTCCTATAGTGACCCTTCTTATGGAATCGATATTATTATACCTTGGACATGTCAACTTTATTCCTTGGCCCTTTATATTTCTTTCATTTATGTTCGATGAAATATAGGCATTAGGTACTCCTTGCGATTGGAAGCTAATGAGATACTTAATTCCTCTTGGTACATCGGCAATCCATTGTTCTTCAAAGGTGGGAGCTACCATCCAATTATTAAATATGGTAACAAATGCACCCCAAGTAGGTTTCAATCCTAATAGAGCATTGATCACGAGTTCTTTGTCTAGAACAATTTCATCAATGGCCAAAAATATCATCCTTGATTATTTCTATATTCACAAACGAGAGCCAATGTGTCTTATTTTTGTCATATTTGTAGTCCTTAGCTCATTTTTTCAAAGTAGCTGCTTGACGAATGTTCTTAGCAGTGAATAAACTTTGACAAGGCTTCATACATTTTGTGAGCATGGTCAATGTTGGCTATGAATGGGAAAAGGTTGTCCTTTATTCTGCTACCATTAAAGTCATGGCCACCAATTTTAGTTCCCTTTATTTTACTTTTTCACCATCAAAAGAATCCTTTGTAGGCTTCTTTACTTTTCCTTTGACCGAGGTATAGTACCTTATTCTTTTTCAAGGATGAGGGCCAATTCTCTTCTTCTAGGACACATATGTATTTTGAGGCTCCTTCAATTTTTTTTCTCCCTTGATTGTGTTAGACATCCTCCTAGAGTGTAGTAGACTCCTACCCCAGAGATGATCCTTCAAATTGTTCCTTGATCAAGTGCTTGAGGACTTCATTTTTCTTCCTTATTTCAACAAATCTATGATATCATGTTAGAAAATCGAAAAGGCGGAAATATTTTCTTATTCTTGAAAATTACTTGTGATGTTTCTTATTATTACGATTATTTATATCTTCGTTCTTTTTAGTTCATCAAGAAAATTACAAAGCAACATCACATAAAACAATAGACACACGAGATACGGGGAACTATGCCGGGGAAACCCCCTTAAGGGGAAAACCCTCCTCGCATATGCTCCATTAGTCCCATCCTCCTACCCATAGTTGATCCATAAGTGGCCCATATTTCTACAACTCCCACAAAGTTTGAATGATGGCCACATTAGACCTCTACTTTCTTTTTCATGTGCTTGTACAAAGTCTATCATTATCTTCTTTAAAACTCCTTATTTATTCCTATAAAATTCTCAATGTATCTTCCAAATCGGATGAATATCCAACACAATGCAATGTGAAATGTCTCACCTAAACCAATTCATGGAAAAATTAACTGAACCTTAGTGTAATTTTGGGAGGATACATCTGCAAGATCAACCATTAACCAAATACATGTATATCCATAATCGTAGCCTCATATAAACTTGTAACAAAAGGTATAATAGCGCATAAAACCTCACTCTAGTTGGAGTAGAATCATGGATGCATAACCATACAAACTACAAAAACATGACCTAATGTATAACCATACCAATGAGAAATTTACTACACACCATCACAAGCATAAGCGAAATGTAACCGAAGCGTGAATGACCAAATCATTTTCAACATATAATCATCACACAAGAAAGCATACAAGGACACTACACAAGCATGACGCAAATATGTGACCTAGCATAAAAAAGCAATGCATATAACACTACATGTAACAATATGTAAGATAATGAGCATGGACAAATACACAAACATGAAAAATAGATAATCGAGTCATACACACATTACCACATGTTGACAACGACACCATAAACACTTCCATGGGGACACCACTACCACCATGGCCAACAAAACATGGGTGCAATAAACAAATACACCATAAGTATGAAAAAAACACATGAAATCAACATAACGCATGATCAACACACTACCCATCCATTTTGAGAGTTGAACCATGCTACGATACCACTCTATAACACCCCTCATCCCACATCAACCCAAGTAACCAACCAACCAAGGTAAACATGTGAGGAGAGGCTACTAATATGAGATTTCACCTCATATACTGACCTTAAGGTAGTGGAACCGAGGAAAAGAAGACAAAGACACCTTACAAAACATCAACAACATCCCTAAGAGAGTGATCAGAGCCTCCCGGACCCCTAACCCACGAGGGCGACTGAATTTTCAGACCCTTTTTGGGCCATGGTCGTAGGTATGCCAAGGCACAAATAATAGTTGGGAGCCTATAGCACGTAGGAACAACACAAAAAAACATGCGGCGAGGGCCCCAATTGGTCGATTATGTGTGTTCAGACTACAAGATTTATGCCACCTTTTTAGCCATAGAGGCCCAAGTCAATCGCCGAACTTCATGAAACTTTAGGAGATAATAAATAAGATTAAAAAAAAGTTACAAAAGCAATAAAATCATCAAGAACTCATCAGGACATCTCCTAGCCATGACGAGAATTTCATCAAGCATGTCGCAAACATTGCATCTACGAGTGTAAACAACAAGTTTAGACATAGGGGTCTCATACTTATCTAAGAATCACTAAAAGGCATTTTCCCTTACATCATTAGCTGCGGTACAATATATTTGACCATAGATACATTATGCATTCATTTACAAGTAAAAACATAGATAGAGACATACATCATCATTAATAAAACATATTCTTATAGCCAACATAATAAAAACAAAAATACCATGTATCACGATAGCAACTAGAATCCACATAATAACCAATACATTTGCATACCAAATACCAAAGGAATGAGTTCTTCATTAATGCATGTATCGGAGTTGAGAATTCACGTTCAACCAAGCCATATATTAGTTTAGCCAAGTCTCACTTCAACCCAATAACCCACTGTGCCATATTCCAAGCATGAATGTAGGATATCACCAAACACATCAATCATAATCAATTCAGGGCCACCAAGGCCAAACCACCTCAACCCTCAACCAATGACTCCACCTCATGGTCGGAAATCACAACCATCATTGATTGGTCTCTATCCAAGTTGTTCGAGGACTCGAGTGCATTTTCAATCGAGGCTTCGAGGACTAGTAACTCAGCCAAACTATTACGCTCCTAGAGAGTTTGTCCAACGAGGGCTTCAACATTAGTAACTCAACCCACATAGGGCTTCCAAAGTGTTTTCCAACCAAGGCTTCCACGACAAGTAACTCAACCCATAGTTGTGCGTCGGGCTTTCAGAGTTTTTCCAACCAAGGCTTCCATGAACTAATAACTCAACCCATAGCTAAATGAATCATGAGAACCAACAAGAAAATAATCAATGGAAATAAACCCGCGACACCATGGCTATCCCGAAATCCAAAGACGAGGAAATCCATGCATACACCATGCATGCTAAAACTAGTGAGGAAACCATGCATACAACTTGATACATGCAATCAAATCTCTCTCTATTCGTTGATCACGATGTCCACTTGCATTTTCCTTCTCCTTCTTTGCCTTCTTGCTTCAATCACCAATTATCCACACTCTCCAAGAGCGATCAAGAAAAATCTAAGTATCCAATAGTATGAGAGGAGAGAGATCAATGAGAGAGCTCCAAAATGCCTGCTAAAAGAATTGCCATGATTCTCGAAGCCTTTTTATAGAAGGGCTTATATTTTTCTTCATTTTCCTCCTCACATGCAACCTGTGACATTTTACCTCCCCTTTCTCCTAATTTCCACTATTCTCATAAATAAATGTGTCAAAAATACTTTTTTCTTCTTTAATGATTTAGCCATAGCCTTTTTCCATAGACGTAATAAACCATGTGAACACCACTTGCTAAGATGTTTTTCCCAACATTCATCTTGGAATATGTCTCTCACGAACAATGGTTATTATTTTAACTTTATTACATGGAATTTTGAGTAGGTTTGTTATAGGAAGGACGTTTTTTGGTACAACGATGACGCAAGATGGACACATATGAAATTTCAATTCATAGAAAAGATCAACAAAGTGAAATAACTATTGTGAGAGGTGATAGAATCACAAGAAAGAGTGGTGCAACGAATGGTGGAGAGCAACAATTGCAATTGAGTACCTTTGACAAATTTTGGAATTGGTACAAGCAAATGATGAGACACATCGTACTACAATATCAAAAATTAAGATTTGGAATTGCGCACTCAATAATGGCAAGTTATTTCTTTAGAAGTTAACCTATTAGGAACAAAAAAGGGGCAAAGCATGTGGTGCCCTTTAAAACCGTACTGGGTGAAAAGTTTTTCCCTCGAAAGTACTAGTCACTAAGCGAGTAATGGAAAACCCTAGCATTTACGGGAAATTCGGGGAGTGTTATTTGGAACAAATACTTATGAATAAGAACAATGATAAAATGAAGAATTGAGTATAAATGGTTACCATAGCTGTATTCTTAGATTTTTGAATGTTAAATATGAATAGCGAATGGGGTAGAAGGGGTCAATTTTCGAACCCATAGCAGAAACTCATAAAAAAATAGATGACATCATAAAGTATGCATACATGTAAAAGGAGGATTATATTTGTAAATTTTGGGGGCTCTAAAACTTTGAACACCCTTTCATATGTTTTCAATTAATGTTCTTAGCCCAATTGAAATAAAAGCCTTTGAAGACTCTTTGAATAATGGGATCTAAGTCTAAAGGAGAATGTGTAACATTGATTGTGGAAAAAATCATACAAAAGCACTCAAACCACAAAAGATAGTTTTAGGACTTAATTAGTGACTAATCACATATTCTTTAGAAGCTTCCTTTTTTAAGTATCTTGTCACTATTTCTCCGTGATTTAATTAATTCATGCATCCTTTCTCCAAATACCACATTTCCTTTTTGGTAAAATCCTTAATGAATCGAACATTTGTAATACAATTAGGGTTCAGAGCTTATACATAACTTGAATATTATCTAGCCACTTTACTTGTCAAGATCCATACATCTCATGAATTGGGAACCCATGAAATCATCTAATGGGAATGGAGGGTGAGCAATGAGGGTTCTTACAACTTTCCCTAACTCCGCCCAATGATAAAAAGTTGCACCTTGAACTACCGAAAATTTTTATTTTGTGAATTGACGAGTGGTTGAATCAATCCTCTTGTCCATAATACTGTTAACTTGAATTTTGAGGCTATCCAATATTAACATCAGTGCTACCAAAAATTTTCCTACCATTCCACAACCATGTCATCCTCTCCTTTCATTTTGAAATAAAATACATAGACAAAAATTGAGGAAAATATTCACACCACTTGACAAAATAAATTCGTGTCATAATCAAAGTTCCATAGGAGGTCTTCAAAGTTTTAAACGAAAGTATAATATAACGTTCCACCTAGTTTTAAAAATTAGATATTGGATTTTCTTAAGCTTATTCGGCACATATCCTTATAAACCCTGATATCAAATAATGCAACATCACGTCAACATAAAGATATCATATCTGGCCACCCATGATGTTTCTTTGCATAATTAACCTCCTCCCATATCAACATTTTCTATCATTGACTTTAATCAACTATCGCATGTGCCAAGCATTTTCACATAATACAAAGTTCAAACCACGTGACATAGTCTAAAACACCCCAAAGTGATCAATGGAAATTTGGCTAAAGCACATCAAAGAGAGGATTTAACCTCCGTCAGGATTGCAGGTGTTTAGCCGATGTGCGGCCCACTACCGAATTATATGGCACCACCTAATTAGACATAAAAATTATTTTGATTTTTCCAAATTACTTGCTCCAGGCCCAATAATCTCAATAAAATCATCCCTATTTTCATAGTATCAATGGAACGGTCCAAGATTTGGGATAAACAAATTTTACACATCAAAGAAATTTCCAACAAATTTGGAGGCATGCACAATGATTAACCTCAATGTTTCTATGTAAAAACTATATTTTATTATAAGTGATATTTGGTGGATGTAGTGAATTTCCAAATATTTGGTGGATGTGTGAATTTCCCAGGGTTAATGTCATTACGAAGGAGAGGTGTGCTATGAGCAAACTACACAAGATTAATAATTAATTTGGACAATAAAGTATTTAGAATTGTTTGGCACCATGGATTTTTAAGTGGTGATATTATCCATATTTTTAGTGACATTTTATAATTCCGATGGACATGAGAAACCATAACTTTATGGAGTAGGGGCCACTTTACTAGCATTGGCAAGCGAGAAAGTGCAACTTTTTTGACTTTGAGGTTAATAAAAAATAAATCAATTAAATTCACTCGAAATTTACATTTAAAATATAGAGTTGTATTTAGTGTTATTTTTTGAAAAGTTTTCAAAATTACTATTTTTATCTAATTTGTATAAAAATCATATATTTATTAAAAAATTAAATTTGAATAACACAATTCAATATTTTAACTAAAATTTCTCAATTTAATATTATTATTTTTTTATATAAACAATAAATTACATATATATTATTTGATTAATTTTTCTAAATCGGCATTCATCCATCACAGCTATTATCACCCGCAAATAAACTTTTGCTAACTAAATTAAATTGAATTTAAGGTAGGGTTTTACCCATTCTTGTGCGCTAGGCTCGATCTAGGTTGTGTCCAGTTTGAATGTTTTATAAGCGGTTTTATATCTTTATAAAAATATAGTTTGAAAATAGTTTTTCTTTTATAGCTCGTAAATATCAAGAGGTTGTATAGTTGGAGCTTTGCACGAAGTCATACTGAGAGGAGAATGAAGTCATTAACAGGAATATGGAAGAAATATGGAAGGGCGAAAGCTCAACTGCAGTGGGGATGATGCAAGAAGGACAAGATCAACATTGTGCAGTGAGCAGTGACAGATTGCACGAGAATGATTTGGAGAGTAGGGTTTATATGTATGTAAATTATTATATTTTTGTTAAATGTAAGACTTGTGATCCATAATGTAAATGAATGTCTTTATGTGATTAATCCAAAAAACACTCATCTAAATTATTATATTTATTAAAGAATTTTGTAATATTTAAATATTAAAAAAATCCATTCAATATTTTTATCTATTTTCTTGTTAAAATTATTATAAATTATTATACTTATTAAGAAATTTTGTGATATTTGAATATTAAAAAATAGCATGTTATATTCCTTTTAATATTGAAAATAATCCAAACAGGTATAAATGATGTGGTGTGATCCCTCCAAACGGCCGAGGGCAGACGTGGCATGGCCACTCACAAATTAGCCGTTGATCCACTATATTTGATTATGATGTTCACAAGTTCAAGCCGTTGATTAAAATATATAATGAGGATTTTGATTATGATGTTCAAAAGTTCAGTTGAAGGAGGATAAGGACGGTACCGGAGTGAATGGAATTAAGACGATGCCCTTCGGTGCGGGAGGAGGAGAGGCACTAGCCACATCGCCGCTCCCAGCCGACCAGGATGCGTGCCCAGAACCTAAGAGCTTCTCAATTAAGAGCGTTCATACAACTGGTTCCGATGCGTTCATACATTCGATTCGTTCATGGATATTTGTGGATGAAGAAGAAGGTTCGGGAATAATTAATTTTCAGAAGGACAAATAGTAATGGTTTACATTCATTTTGGTAAATTACATCTAGGTTTGCAGGTCTTCTAGATTTTTATTTTGATTGTTCAGCTAACATGTAGGTTTCTTTCTTTCGTAATTTTTTTGTTAACAGGTTGTTCTTGAATCCAATCTTGTTGCCCTGCGAGACACTATTGGACCAATAACCTTTCTGAACCTTCTCCATTTAATATTCCTCCACACCCTCATCCAATATTCTTCCCACCACTTCTTGCGTTGATGGTGAGATTTCCTTTCAGATTTTCTTTTCATAAATCAAAGGTGCTCTACAAATTTGGATTTAGTTGCCTGCAACGCTTCCAGAAGGCCCCCGTCTTCAAGATTTTTTCAAGACCACCGGAAAGAACTGGAAGCTGAGCATGTTTCATTACTCCTCTGGAATGCGGGTCGTGATGCTTGCGGAGGCGTAGCATCCATATCATACAAATCGGAGGCAAAGCTTCATGAGTATTGACTATATCGTCAATGCTGTCTTCCACCCCACACGAATCTATTTGTAGGGTCTCTCTGGTTCTCTGATTCGATTTGTTTTCTAGTGGGATGCCATGGATTTCTTCTAAGCGTGCAAAGTATCACATGATCTCTGTTCTTTTCCACACAAACATGATCTCTATCATTGATGTATAGTTTTATGAGATTAATTTAATGCTCATATTATTAAAAGATTTGATTGATAAGTTTGCGCCTTTTAATTGCTTTCTTTTAATGCTTTGCGCCTTCTTTTAATCAACCGGTGTCTGTGTCAGGTACACTAAAATCAACCTGCAAGGTCTCACAGAGAAACCCGGAAACCCAGGATCATTGGCTGTAAACAAAACCCTCAAGAAACCTAATTCTGGTCTCGACGCCAAAAGGTAAGTTTCTGCGTCTTCGTTTTGTGTTTCTTGAATTAAAAGTTTCAAGTAAACCCATTTCAAAAGAATTATAAATAGAATTGTTTTTTTCGTTTTCATTTTCTGGTGGTTCTATAATTTTCTGAATTAATACTTGTTTGTAATATCACTTTCTTTTTTTGGATTACAACTATATTTTCTCTGCTATCTCTGTTAAAACAAAAAACCAGTCTACTTTCTCTTAGTTTTATTGTTCATAGTTTTTATTATTCCATTTTTCCTTCTATCCTCGAGCTATCTGCAGATGCCATAGTTTCTTATTAATTCATATCAGCTGGTGTAATCTCTTTGTCTTTCATTTCTCCGTTGTAATTTAGATATTTTTTTGTTGGATTTATCAAATCAAATTTCTAGATAAATTGAATTTTCTTTGATGTTTTTTCAGGTATGTTTTGAGAATTTTGATTCCATCTATTATATTCATCTTAATATCAAATATCAAATCAAATGTCTGGGCATATTAAATTTTTCTTTGATGTTTTTGCAAGTATATTTTAAGGATTTTGATTATATAGATAATATCTAACTCGAATATTAGTTTGTTTTCAATTTTTTTTTCAAATAGAAATATTTGAAATATTTATAAATTGGTAAAATAATAAATATTGTTTTTCAAATTTTATAAATGAATCTATGAAATAATTAGATATCTTCATCTATAAAAGCAAATTCATGAGTTTGCACCATACTTAATTGAATTGGAAATTAGGTCAAATCTGAAAAAAGGAAATAAGGATATTGGATAATTCATTACATTCAAATAATTCCATTTTTATTTATAAATTAATTTTTAGAGTTTTTTTAATAACGAGAATGTCAAACCACAAGTATTGGTTGGTTAGCTTTATAGTTTTGTGAGCTTTTTTACAATTGAATAGAATTGGAAATTGGGTCAAATAAGGAGATTGGAGAATTCCTTAGTAGAAATAATTCCATTTTATTTATAAAATTAATTTTTTGTAGCCTTCTAACAACGGAAAGTCAAATCACAAGTATTGGTTGATTTGCTTTATAGTTTTGTGAGTCAATTAAAAATATTAGTTGACTTAACACATGGTTCTTAAAATCGAGTTTCTAGATGATTTGCTTTATAGTTTTGTGAGTCTCAATTAAAAATATTAGTTGACTTAACATGTGCCTCTTAAAATCAGCGTTGGATGACCTTTTCCAATAAATAAGTATTTTTTCTAATAATTTAGATGAGATTAGTGGATTTCTCAAAATGATTTTCAATTATGTTTTTATGTTCTAGTAATATGTTTTTCATTTAAAAATAAATTTTCATTTATATCTTATAACTCATGCTAGATTTTTTTTTTACATTATTATTATGGTTAAATTCAATATATTTTAAATTCTATTTTCATACATTCAATTTATTTTAAAAGAATTTTTCTTATATTTAAACTTTTATTAATAGCTTTTAATTTATTTTGTTTTTTGAATGATTTCTTCATTAATATTCTAATATAGAGTAATGTAGCTTAAGCTTGAGTAGCCTAGCCTAGGCTACTAAAGACTACACTAAGGTAAGCTAGAGTAGGCTAGGTTAGGCTAGAATAGGCTAGACTAACTAGGATAGAGCTAGGCTAGATAGAGATAGGCTAGGTAAAGGTAGGCTAGGCAAAGCTAGGTTAGCTACTATACCCTGGGATAGAGTAGGTTAGGGCTAGGCTAGGCTTAGGCTAGTCTAGGATAGGATAGGATAGGCTAGGATAGGATAGGTTAGGCTAGGCTACTATAGCCTAGCATAAAGTAGGTTAGGCTAGGGCTACTATAGCCCTAGCATAGAGTGGGTTAGTCTAAGATAGGTCAAACTAAGATAGGCTAGGCTAGGCTAGGATAGCTTACAATAGGTTAGGCTAGGCTAGGGTAGACTACACTAGGGTAGGCTAGGTTAGAGCTAGGTTAGCTTGGGTTAGCTTACGCAAGCTTAGGCTGAGGCTAGCGCTAGGGATAGGTTAGGCTAGGGGTAGGCTAGGCTAGGTTAGAGGGCGAGGCTAGGTTAGGGTAGGCTATGCTAGGTTAGGTTAGGTTAGGTTAGGTTGGGCTAGGCTAGGCTGAGCTGAGGCTAGGATAGAGCTAGGCTAGGCTAGGCTAGGGCTAGGGTAGGTTAGGCTAGACTAGGGCTAGGCTGAGCTAAGTAGCTAAGGCTAGGCTAGGAGCTAGGCTAGAGATGGGGTAGGCTAGGGTAGGCTAGGTTAGGGTTAGGTTAGGGATAGGGATAGGTTAGGGTAGGTTAGACTTAGCTTGGCTTAAGCTAGGGTAGGGTAGGTTAGGTTAGGTTAGGTTAAGCTAGGGTAGGGTACGTTAGAGTTAGGCTAGGCTAGGTTAGGTTAGGCTAGGTTAGGTTAGGTTAGGTTAGAGGTTAAGGCTAGGGTAGGGGTAGGGTAGGGTAAGTTAGGCTAGGCTAGGTTAGGGTTAGGTTAGGTTAAGTTAGGGGTAGGTTAGGTTAGGGTTAGGTTAGGTTAGTTTAGGTTAGGTTAGGGTTAGGTTAGGTTAGGCTAGGGAGTTAGGCTAGGCTAGGGCTAGGCTGGGTTAGGCTGAGGCTAGGGAGCTAGGGTAGGTTAGGATAGGGTTAGGGATAGGTTAGGTTAGGTTAGGGTTAGGCTAGGTTAAGGCTAGGGTAGGGTAGGTTAGGTTAGGTTAGGTTAAGCTAGGGTAGGGTAGGTTAGGTTAGGGTTAGGCTAGGCTAGGCTAGGCTAGGGTAGGCTAGTAGTAGGCTACGGTAGGTTGGGGGTGAGCAGCGATAGGTTGGGCTAGGTTAGGCTAGGGTAGGTTGGGGTAGGCTACGTTAGGTTAGGCTGGGGTAGCTTAGGCTAGGTTAGGCTGGGATAGGATAGGGTAGGTTAGGGGTAGGCTAGGTTAGAGTTAGGGTAGGCTAGGTTAGGCTGGGCTAGGCTAGAGCTATGCTAGGTTAGGCTAGGATAGGTTGGGCTATGCTAGGTTAGGTTAGGTTAGGCTAGGATAGATTAGGGTTAGGTTAGGTTAGAGTTAGGCTAAGCTAGCGTAGAGTAGGTTAGGTTAAGCTAGGGTAGGTTAGGTTAGGTTAGGTTAGGTTAGGTTAGGTTAGGTCTAGGCTAGGTTAGGTTAGGTTAGGTTAGGCTAGGCTGGGTTATGTTATGTTAGGTTAAGCTAGGGTAGCGTAGGTTGAGGTTAGGTTAGGTTAGGCTAGGCTAGGCTGAAAGCTAGGGTTAAGGTAGGCTAGGCTAGGCTAGGCTGAGCTCAGGCTAGGATGGGTTAGGATAGGTTGGGCTAGGATAGGTTAGGTTAGGGTAGGGTTAGGGTTATGTTGGGGTAGGGTAGGCTAGGTTAGGTTAGGTTAGGTTACGCTAGGGTAGCGTAGGTTAGGGTAGGGTTAGGTTAGGTTAGGTTAGGTATAGGCTAGGCTATGGTAGGCTACGGTAGGGTTGAGGCTAGGTTAGGGTAGGCTAGGTTGAGGGCTAGGCTACGTTAGGCTAGGATAGGTTAGGCTTGAAAGGTTAAGTGGTTAGGCTAGGTTGGGTTAGGTTAGGCTAGGTTAGGTTAGGCTAGGTTAGGGTTAGGTTAGGCTAGGTTGTTAGGGTTAAGCTAGGGTAGGTTGGGTTAAGCTAGGGTAGGTTAGGGTTAGGTTAGGGTTAGGTTAGGTTAGGCTAGGCTAGGCTACGGTAGGGTAGGGTAGGTTAGGGCTAGAGCTAGGGGTAGGCTAGGATGGGCTAGGGTGAGCTAGGGCTGAGGCTGGGCTAGGCCATGATAGGTTAGGTTAAGTTAGGGTTAAGTTAGGTTAGGTTAGGTTAGGGTTATGGGTTAGGTTAGGCTAGGGATAGGTTAGGGGTAGGGATAGTTACGTGGGCTAGGCTAGGCTAGGCTAGGGCTGGAGTTAGGATAGGGTAGGTTAGGGTAGGGTAGGGTAGGTTAGACTAGGCTGAGGCTATGTTACGTTAGGTTAGGCTAGGGTAGGAGTGTAGGGCTAGGTTAGATTGGGCTAGTTAGGGTAGGCTAGGTTAGCTTTAGGCTAGGCTAGGCTAGGCTAGGTTAGGGTAGGGCTAGGCTAGGGTAGGCTAGGGCTAGGGTAGGCTAGGGTAGGCTAGGGTAGGCTACGGTAGGCTAGGCTAGGTGAGGTTAGGGATAGGGTGGGTTAGGGTTAGGGATAGTTAGGTTAGGTTAGGGCTAGGCTAGGGTGGGGTTAGGTTAGACTAGGCTAGGCTGATGGTAGGTTAGGTTGGGGTAGGGTAGGGTAGGGTAGGTTAGATTGGGCTAGGTTAGGGTGAGGCTGGGTTGAAGCTTAGACTAGGGTTGGGCTGGAAGCTGAGGCTAGAGCTAGAGCTAGAACCACGTTGGGCTAGGCTAGGCTAGGCTAGGATAGGCTACGCTGGGCTAGGATAGGCTAGGCTACGCTACGCTAGCCCGGATAGGCTGAGGCTAGGCTGGGCTATGCTGGGATATGCTAGAGCTAGTATGGGTTGGGCTAGGATGAGGTTAGCTATGGCTAGGATAGGTTGGGCTAGGGTAGGCTAGGCGCAGGAGGTAGGCTAGGGTAGGCTAGGGTAAGCTAGGATAGGTTGGGGTAGGGTGAGGGTTAGGGGCTAGGCTAGGTTGGGCTAGGTTAGAGTTAGGTAGGCTAGGATAGGGTGTGCTGAGGCTACGGTAGGTAAGACTAGGCTAGGTTAAGCTAGGCTAGGGTAGGCTAGGGAGGCTGAGGCTAGGCTAGGCTAGACTAGGCTAGGTTAGGGTTAGGCTAGGCTATGTTGTGTTAGGCTAGGTCAAGTTAGGTTAGGTTAGGTTAGGTTAGGGTTATGCTAGGCTATGTTAGGGTTGGCTAGGGGTAAGTTAGGTTAGGCTAGGGTAGGCTAGGGTTAGGCTAGGATAGGTTGAGGCTAGGTTGGGTTAGAGCTGGGGTGTGCTAGCATAGTAGGTAAGACTACACTAGTTTAGGCTAGGGGTAGTGAGACTACACTAGTTTTGAGGCTAGAGATAGGTTAGGCTAGGCTAGGGTAGGTTAGGTTAGGCTAGGATAGGCTAGGCTAGGCTATGTTAGGCTAGGTTAGGCTAGGCTATGTTATGTTAGGCTAGGTCAGGTTAGGTTGGGTTAGGGTTAGGTTAGGCTAGGCTAGGCTAGGCTAGGCTAGGCCGGAGTTGAGGCTAGGCTAGGCTAGGCTGGGCTAGGGCCAGGGTAAGATAGGAGTAGGTTGAGGTTAGGTTAGGGTTTAGGTTAGGTTAGGTTAGGCTAGGTTAGGTTAGGCTAGGCTAGGCTAGGGCTGAGCTAGGGTAGGCTAGGTTAGGCTAGGTTAGACTAGGTTAGGCTAGGCTTGCCAAACCTTGTTGGTGTCGCTAGCCCCACCATGATGATATTGAGTTTGTTTACCTCTATTTGATCTTTGCCCCATATGCATCCTACCCATGGAGTTTCGGGACTCATGGGAAGTATCTCTCATTTGGCCAATGAGGTGGGAAATGTGAATAGAGACCATAGCAAGATGATGCACACATTAGATATTTCAAGTGAAATCTACTTTATACCAGTGAAATCTACTTTCGGAACAACTCAAGTAGCAAATGTTTTCTGAAGGAGTGGTAAGGCTTCATGAGTTCCCAAAGTAATTTTGTTTCGGATCGAGATGCTAAGTTTACGAACGACATTTTGGAAGGGATTTGTTTTGGAGGGATGGGTACTAAATTTGAATTTTGGCATACGCCCTACTCACCCTCGAAACGCTGATGGGCAAACGGAAAGACGAAATCAAATTTTGGAGGATATGTTGAGAATGTATGATGGATAGACCCATCAAAGTGGGAAGAGTATCCTTGCATTTAGGCGAGTCGCCTATAATAACGGTTTACCAATCTTCTATTAAAATGAGTCCATTTGAGGGCACTTTGTATGGAAGAAAGTGTCGTACCCTTTGAGCTCGGAGTCAACTCCCGGAAGATAAACAGATGTTGGGACCAGATGCTTTACAAGAAATGGAAAGAATTGTTAAACGGTATACAAAGAAACATCAAGACGACACAAGATCGCCGGAAAGAATTATGCTCGATAAAGAAAGAGTGCACCGAGAATTCAAAGTGGGGGATCATGTGTATTTCTGCGTATTAAACCCAAAAGAGCACACTTTATGCCGGGAAGTTGTGCGAAAACTTGCTCCTAGATATTGTGGTCCCTTTGAAGTATTAGAAAGGGTGGGACCGATGGCTTACAAGCTAGCCTTGCCACCCCATGTTAGAGTTCATGATGTGTTTCATGTTTCATTATTAAAAAGATATGTGCATGATGCTTCTCACATAGTTGATTGGAATGTTGTACGAGGTGGAACCGGAAAGGGAGTTTTCGCGCGAACCGCTTCAAATATTGGAGCTGGGAAGAAATTGAATTGAGAAACAGAAACGGTGGCCGTGAGTAAAAGTGCGGTTGATGCACTGCTGCCGGAAGAAGACTACTACGGGAAAGGAGGTGAAATGATGGAAAAATATCCATTTTTGTTTAAGTGAACTCTAGTAGTTGAATAACAACACCGAGGACGGTGTTTATTTTCGAAGGGGGAATATGTAACACCCCCAATTTATGTGATTTGGAATTTTTAAAGTTATGACATTTGAACTTTAAATCCCTAAAGGGGAGTGGACCCCAAAGGATAAGTAAATTGTGAATGTAATTTAATATTTAAGTTGAAGAAATGAATAAAATGATATGTGCATATTGACCAAGATGAGATTTTGAGATCACTTGCTAAATCCATGAGGATGGATAAGGCAACCATTCCCCACAATCTTTCAAAAAATCCTTGAAAGGAATTATTTCTAATTTAGATTTTGAGGAAGAATCTAAATTTCCCCAATGAGGAGGAAAGTAGTTGGGAAGAGGTAGAAAAGCTGAAAAAGCTGAGGAAAAGCATAAAACAACTTTAAAGAGTCCCTAAAATGGGAAGCCTAGGCAAACAGGAAGAAAAGCATCCGCGATATTCCGGACGCAGAATTAGAAACATGCTTTGGGGGAACAATGAGCTTAAATAAGTCTGCTCCTTAAAGCGATTGGGGGTTGATCCGGGTATCAAGGAGGTGATCTCGGGCTCGTGGGTGAGTTACGGGGAGACAAAGAAAGACTCTAAGGTTGGGAGGTTCGGTCAATTTTGCAATAGTGGTATGTCTCGCGAAATTGAGTTTTATTTTTACTGTTATAGGTATGAATTGGCCACATATAAAAGTCAATTTGAATGGTATGATGTGATTTTAGTGTACATTTACTGCCAGAGTCCATCTCTAAGGCAGCTTTCACCTTCGGTATCTCTAGTTGGTTGTGAGACCAGAAATCCATAGAGTAGAAAACCGCTGAAATCTCTAAACCAAGGGCGGCTTTAAATACGGAAAGGTACTTAGTCTCCACAGACAATTAAATACTAACTCGGTTTACCCGTATACACACAGGTGATATTTTATGCTCATAGTGTATGCGTTAGGAAAAATAGTGATAGACGAAAACTGATAGTTTACATGGTACCCAAATCCAAAAAGGAAAAAGTAAGAACATTAGAATATGAATTCAAAATCGTGCTAGCGAAAGAGTAGCTCTACTCTATAGGAGTATCATAGCGAGCATAGAAATTATGATGCTTATATTGCATTTTAAATTCACATGAACCTAACCCTTGAAATAAATATTATGGTAATGGATTTTAATCTATGTTGAGTGTACATTATTACATGAACCATCGAATACATGTACACGCATTTAACAAAAAAATATCTATATATTAATAAGTATCAGAACTAATAGAATAAGGTCCTTTTAACATCGACCACACATGAGCTATACATATTTATACAAAACATATATGTCAAAAAGGACATATAAATGTGAATCATATATATGAATTATATGTGTCAAAAGGATTATAAATACGAATCATATATATGGTCACATATGTCCAAAAGGAGATGTTGATACGAATCAATTATGTTTAAAATGAAATATATATGGGATCCCTACCGCTAATTGAACAAGTATAGTCAAACTACACAATATGCGTGGTGATAGAATTAAATACTATGCCTTTGGCATAGGTCAGAAACAAACACCTATGGCTATACGAAACTTTTATAAACCACAACTTTTGAGAATCCTTTTAATATTAAATGAAACTAACCGAGGTAAAATATAAAACGCAAATACGATGCGTGCCAGATTGTCATCGTTGCAACATAAATACCGAGAGCTAAACCATGGCTACGTTTTAATGATGTTGCCATACATGTAGATATGAGAAAAACGGAAATAAGATAAGTGCAACGCCACAATAATAACTCATTAGATTATCGATTGTGAGAGGGTTAGATAGTTACTAAACGAATCATATAGGGTTCACGGTGAGTTACGGTCAAATTATAGTTATTATGGATACGCATACGGTGGATCAACCAAACATAATAATTCTCGTCAAGCAAGCATAAACAAGGCCGCGACATCTCCAAATTATTTTATCGAGTAGCTGAAACAAAACCAACTATAAAATAACACATCCAAAGTAATGGTCGACAACATGATTGCTTTGCGTGTTTGAGCACATGCAACCTATTTAAATGATTTTATACGTACGAAGTATTGTGTTAAACCTCCCAAAGCCGAGCGTGTCGTGATCCACGCTCGGAAGGTAATGCTATCATCGGTAAAACAATGAAAATAAAGGCGTTGGTGTCGTTCGAAGAGGTGGACGACGGGATATGAAATATTCGTGCCCTTTCTCGTATGGATGTTAATAATACCGCTAATCGTCGAAATGGAAACTATTGACGTAGTTAAGCAGAAACGAGTCGGAAGCCTTTAGTTCTCATAGGCCAGAAACGAGTTCCAACATAAATATACAACCGAAAACCTGCTCGGTGAATGTGACAGATCTCTTGCGGTGACTTCGAATGATAACGAGAATGGGTTAAACACATAACAACAAAACTAAAGCACAACTCGCTACAACCGGAATGAAGGAATTAAGGGTTTACGTGGGCGGGGTTTTTCCCCCCTTGCGTCGTCAACGACGGTACCCCCGATGAATGAGAAACCCATATGGTTTGCGAGGGAACTTTGAAAATTTGATTTGTGTAACAGTAGCAAATACGGGTGCGGAGAAACCTAAGATCCCGCACTCGGACATGGGGAAAAAAATTAGATTTGGAAGAGTCTCGATGTGTAGCCATTTGAAATGGTGCCAAAAGTTTGACACACGTAGTGAATACGGAAATGATAACTTAATGAGCAAAAACACTCACAAGTTACACGACTACAGGGTTTACCTCCCGAACGGAATTGCAAAGCTGCGGCAAGAGAAAACAAAAAAGTTAAAATGCGCCAAAGAGGACGAGCTGAATCTGCGGCCTTCGGTGAATGAGCCGGGAGCCGCGATCCTCTTGCCCTCTCTGTGCAAACATACGCAACTCTCCGGTAAACGTGGACACCCAACTCTCCGGCCAATGCACAGAACACGAAACCTCCATGCATATGAATCACATCGAAACTTAGATGACGGAACGAAGGGAGTCGAGCATAATAATAATAAAAAAAATGAGACGGGAAGGATGTGGTAAATAGATCGATAAAATAGCCTCCAATTAAATGAACACCGAAACCTAATTCCTCTACCCAATAACCGAAGAAAATCCCGATGTCGATTGAGTGGTAACGACACGTCAATAGAAGGTACAAAGTGATATCCAATGGGCGCGGGGGGAGGTAAGGAGTCGTAGGCACGGAGGTACGGAGGTTAACCCTAGAGCTAACTACGCAGTGGAGCTCGGCGCTCTCGGTGCCAAACGACCCCGAGCTTGTCTGTCGAAATCCACATGTCGAGTTCTTGTTGGACAGCGGGACAATGTATGCCTTGCGGCTCCTTCCTCTCACGGGAGAGATGTTATTCTGTGACAAAAACCCGGTGAAATGTTACAACCAGACCTCACACGCCAACACCCGTCGAATAGAGCATGGTGCTAGGCGCTCCCGCACAACCCATAACGGTACGAAATATTGTGTACTTACGTATGAAAACCGGCCCGCGTGTACGACGGTTTCAAACACAAAGAATAATGTTAGACATCGCCCGGTAACATGGATCGGAGGTTATGCGCCGATGCGCGGACGCGCCGCAGCCTTTCTGTGTGACTGTGCGTATCTTCATATAACATGTGGTGTACAAAACCGTGACAAGTCCGATAAATAATGACGTGTGAATAATGAAAATTTTGATTAGGGTTGAACACGTTTTAGCAAAAAAAAAAATTCAATAATGCAAACGCATGAAAATCGTATGGCGGTCGTCCACACGGGTATATAACTCTACCTCTGTCTATGGCGTCGAGTGGCTATATGGTATGTATTATATGCTCCCCGATGATTCAATATAGTCTCCACTTTATTTACTATGTCGAAAAGTTTGGAAATAGGTAATCGTTCTTTATGAAATATAAATATATAAATGTGAGTATATATATTTCATATAGCGATTTTGAAATAAATGCTTCAAGAGTTTTAACAAAGTGGATATAAATATATATGGGTTATATATATATATATATATATATATATATATATATATATATATATATATATATATATATATATATATGAGTTAGGCATAGGTGTATGCAATTTTCCAATAACTCTATCCAATGATATGTATATGTAGATTAGATATTTATATATATTATGTTCTATGTTTTTATATGAAGGGATATATAAATATAGCCTATGTGTGATAGAAAAAGATGAATGTACATAGGGCTACAAGAGGAGGTATAGAATTTTATGTACATGGGTATAAGGTAAAAACATAGGTAGCATTGAATGTTATTAAAAGGGAATAGTGGACAAGAGATTTTTTTAGATACTAAAGAAGCCAGAGGAAAATACAAAAGTAGGGAAATAAGTATCCAATTTCTCGAACTTAGTATTAGGACAACTAGGAACTCAGTATACTTAACAAAAAAAAAAAAAAAAATTCCTTGAAGCTGGAGGTGTTACAAATGGTATCAGAGCCCAAGTGCAAAAAAGCTGGCCGGTTTCGTTGTTGTGCTCACTTCGAGATTCCGAGTGCTATCGGACAAATTGTAGAGTGTGTGTGTGTTTTACCGATACAAATTGTATGAAGTGTGTATTAGTGGTGCTAAAATGGGCGAAGAGGGAGGAATTTGTGTGGATCTCGCAAAGGGTGATGAGTTTAGCTACACCGTATTCCCAATGCCCGGGTAATGGCTATGTTGCACTAAGTTGCAACAAGAATTGGTTGAACTAAGACGAGTCGTAATGACATGTTGTCATCGACCGATGAGGCAGGAGAAAAGCTCATCGTAGAGACCAACTTGCCGGAACAGCCCAAGAAGGTGAAGGTTCTGGAAAGAGGAAGATGGATGAGTCTCGATGATGATGATGCTCGCTAGACATCAATATAAGCAGAAAAGAGAATTACGGGGGAATTCCGAAAGATCAAACCTCCCTCCTATGATGGGGGAGAAAGGAGGAGGATGTCGAAGCTCTAGTTGTTGAACATGATTAAGTATTTCCAAGTTTATGAATATGAAAGCAATCCGAAGGCCGGATTAGATTGTTTACCGGCTACAAGGTAAAGCTACCTTGTGGTGGGAGGAGACAAAAATGGTGCATGCCATCGATGAAAAAGACGAGTTACTTGGGAAGATTTCCGTGTTAAGTTCAAAAATCATTATTTGAACGAGCGTTATTATGATGACAAAGCAAAAAGAATTCGACAAACTTAGACTAGGACAGCTCACTATCGATGAGTTTGTCACTAA
This sequence comes from Pinus albicaulis, assembly GCA_034641835.2. Classification (NCBI taxonomy): domain Eukaryota; kingdom Viridiplantae; phylum Streptophyta; class Pinopsida; order Pinales; family Pinaceae; genus Pinus; species Pinus albicaulis. The sequence continues at coordinate 230,655 of JAXQQM020082689.1, read as the reverse complement.
GTTTACAAATTTATTGAGATATGTCCCTTACATTAGGGAAGAAAAGGCAAAGGTACAAAGGTTTCTAAATTGTTTGCCTCCCGATATACAAAGAGAAAATTGAGTTTGACAACCCAAAGACAATGGACGAAAGGCGTTAGAAAAGCAAGATTATGCTATCAACGAGTTTAAAGGAAAAGCTGAACAAGGAAAAAGTCGGGTGAACAAGGGTGAGTTCAAAGGGGAAAAGACCAAAAACCTAGCATATTTAAAGAATTTTGGCAGAGATCATCAACAGAAAAAAGATTTAATAAACCCAAAAGAAAGCCAAACTACTCAATCCCAAGTGGCTTCAAAACCAAGTAGATGGGGAACAATAAAAAGGAAGGGACGGTCGGAATGAAGGAACCCTTGAAATGTTGGAGGTCGTGGGAGAACCCCATCTGTTTGAGGGACTGTCCCCCATCAGAAATATTCATATGATCTAGCAGAGAGCGAGAAGCAACAACAGTAAATGACATAGCCGAAAATATACCAACTATCGGTGCAGACCTTGGAAAATTGGCAAGCGTAACATCAAGCAACCATGGTGGAAATGGAGGGTAATATTTCGACCTACCATTGCATCGTTTTGATTGATCCGGGTGCTTCTTTGAGTTACATTAGTCCTAGAATTGTAGAAAAATGTAAAATTAAAACTCGAAAAATTTCAAGGAAATCATGGTTGGGATACAGTGGCCACCGGGAATAAGAGAAAAGTGACACATAAATTTGCCCAAAACGAGCAATTCAATTAAATGAGTTTTTCCAACGAAGTAAATCTGAAACATACTTCCATTAGGGATCATATGACTTGTTGATAGGAATGGATTGGCTAGAAAAGAAGAAAGCTCTAATGAACTAGCGGGATAAAACACTCGCATTTTGTGGATGAAGAAGGGAAACCTTTTACTCTCAAAGGGAAAACCAAAATTCATTTCAAAGACGACAAATATCAGCACTTTACAATTGAAAAACGAACGACTAGAAAAGGATATCAAGTTTATGCGTACATGTGGAGGAAGTAGAACAGAAAAGCCGGAGAAAATCTACTAAATGAATTTCCTAGTGGTAAGGGAATTTAAGGAAGTTTTTCCAGATGAGATTCCTCATCTTCCCCCCCAAAAAGGGAAATTGACTTTACAATCGATCTAGTGCCGGGAGCAACACCTGTTTCCCGAGCCCCTTATCGAATGAGTCCTCCCCGAACTTATGGAACTGAAAGATGCAATTGCAAGAATTACTAGATAAAGGTTACATTAGACCAAGTGTGTCTCCTTGGGGAGCACCGGTCTTATTTGTGAAAAATAAAGATGGAACTTTTAGGATGTGCATTGATTATCGCCAACTGAACAAGTTGACCATTAAGAATAGATATCCTCTCCCTAGAATTGATGATCTTTTTGATTAGGTGAGAGGGGCCTTAGTCTTTTCGAAGATTGACTTAAGAAATGGGTATCACCAACTCAGAATCAAGGAAGAAGACATCAGAAAAACAGCTTTTCGAACCCGGTATGGACACTACAAATTTGTAGTCTTACCTTTTGGATTGACAAATGCCCCTGCCACATTCATGTGCCTAATGAACAGTGTGTTAAATAAGTATTTGGATAAATTTATTCTTGTGTTCATAGATGATATTTTAGTCTACTCCAAAAAATGAGGATGAACATAAAGAACACTTGAGAATAGTGTTGCAAACTCTAAAAGAAAACCAGCTATATGCCAAGTTCAGAAAAATGTGAATTTTATAAAGATAAAATTCAATATCTGGGTCATATTATTTCCGAAAAAGGCCTTGTGGTTGATCCCCTGAAAAGATAAAAGGCCATTAAGGAATGGCCGGTCCCAACTCGATGTTTCAGCAGTAAGGTCATTTATTGGGGATTGGCAGGCTATTATCGCAGATTTGTGGAGAGATTTTTCCGCCATAGCACATCCCATCACTTCATTGCAAAGAAAAGGGTGTCAAGTTTGTGTGGACCGAAAAAATGTCAAATCAGTTTTCGAGCAATTAAAATAAAAACTTACTTCGACCCCTATATTGAATATTGCAGATCCCGATAAAGAATTTGTGGTATGTACGGATGCCTGCAGAGAGGGGTTGGGAGGAGTCCTTTTGCGAGAAAATTCGGTTATTGCCTATGAATCTAGGAAACTGAAAAATACATGAATAGAATTATAGTGCCTATGATTTAGAATTAGCGATTTCGTTATTCATGCTTTAAAAAATGTGGCGGCACTATCTTCTTGGAAAAAAGTTTACATTGATGATCGATCATATTAGTCTCAAATATTTCTTTTCACAAAGCGATTTGAATGCTAGACAAGCCGGATGGTCGTATTTTTTAAGTGAATTTGATATGGATATAAAACATATCGAGGGAAAAGAAAATAAAATTGTCGATGCATTGAGTAGAAATTCTTGTCATAATATCAACAAACTATTGGGAGTAGTGCACGGATCGACGTAGAAGGGTTGGTGGAAAATGTAGCGACTCAAGATCCCAAAGTATGAAACACTTCCGATGAAAAATTACGAGAAAAAGAGAAAGATGATTTTCACTCAAAACCAAAAAGGGACTGATTTCATTATAAGAACACATTGTATATTCCAAATGTAGAGTCCTTAAAAAGGGAAATTTTGGATGAATATCACAAACGACCTTATGCGAGACATCCAAGATATAAGAAAGATGTTAACAGACCTCGAAAAAGAAATTGTTCGGCCAGGGAATGAAAAGAGATGTAGTGAGAATATTTAAGGAGGTGCATGGAATGTCAACTAGTCAAAGTTGAGCATCAACATCCCAGCGGGTCTTTTTAAACCCTTTGCCCGATTGCGGAGTGGAAATGGGATACGGTTTCAATGGATTTCATAACAGGGATTACCCAAGACCAAACACCAACATGACTCCGTAATGGTGGTAGTAGACACTTTAACAAAAGCTGCCCACTTTTCATACCAAAGTGAAATCTACTTTCTGGAACGACTCAAGTAGCTAGTGTGTTCTTAGAAGGAGATAGTAAGACTCCATGGGGTTCCAAAGGTAATTGTTTCGAATCGAGATGCTAAGTTTACGTAGCACCTTTTGGAAAGGGATTGTTTTGGAGGGATAGGTACTAAATTGAATTTTGGCACCGCCTATCACCCTCGGACGCGATGGTCAAACCTGAAAGAACTAATCAAAATTTTGGAGGACATGCTGAGAATGTATGTGATGGATAGACCCTCAAAAGTGGGAAGATTTCTTGCACTTTAGCTGAATTTGCCTATAACAACAGCTATCAATCCTCCATTAAGATGAGTCCGTTTGAGGCACTATATGGAAGGAAAGTGTCGTACCCCTTTGAGCCGGAGCCAACTCAGAAGATAAATTGAGTGTTGGGACCCGATGTCGTTACAAGAGATGGAAAGAATTGTTAAACGAGATGCGAAAAGAAACATCAAGACAGAGCACAAGATCGCCGGAAAAGCTATGCGTCGATAAGAAACGAGTGCACCGAGAATTCAAAGTGGGAGATCATGTGTATTTGCGTATTAAACCCAAAAAAGAGCACACTTTATGCTTTGAAAGTTGTGCGAAATTGGCTCCCTAGATATTGTGGTCCCTTTTGAAGTCTTAGAAAGGGTGGGACCGATGGCTTACAAGCTAGCCTTACCACCCCATGTTGGAGTGCATTATGTGTTTCATGTTTCATTTATTAAAAAGATATGTGCATGATGCTTCTCACATAGTTGATTGGAATGTTGTACAGTGGAACCAGTAAAGGGGAGTTTTCGCCGGAACCGCTTCAAATATTGGAGCGGGAAGAAATTGAATTGAGAAACGAACGATGAGCCGGAGTAAAAGGTGCAGTGGAAACACTTTACCGCTCGAAGAAGCTACTCGGGAAAGAGAAGTCGAAATGATGGAAACAAATATCCATTTTTGTTTGCAAAAATGAACTCTAGTAGTTGAAATAACAACACCGAGGACGGTGTTTATTTTCGAGGGGGGGAATATGTAACACCCCCAATTTATGTGTTGGAATTTTCAAAAGTTAGACATTTGAACTTTAAATCCTAAAGGGGAGTGGACCCCAAAGGATAAGTATAATTGTGAATGTAATTTAATATTTAAGTTGAAGAAATGAATAAAATGATATTTGTGCATATTGACCAAAATGAGATTTTGAGATCACTTGCTAATTCCATGAGGATGGATAAGGCAACCAATTCCCCACAACCTTTCAAAAAAGCCTTGAAAGGAATTATTTCTAATTTAGATTTTTGAGGAAAAATCTAAATTTTCCCCAATGAGGAGGAAAGTAGTTGGGAAGAGGTAAAAAGCTTTGGAAAAAGCTGAGGAAAAGCATAAAACAACTTTCAAAGAGTCCCTAAAATGGGAAGCCTAGGCAAAACAGGAAGAAAAGCATCCCGATATTCTGGACGCAGAATTAGAAACATGCTTTGGGGGAACAACAGCTTAAATAAGCTGCTCTTAAACAGATTGGGGGTTGATCTATTCAAGGAGATGATCTCAGCTCGTGGGTGAGTTCTGGGAGACAAAAAAGACTTTAAGGTTGGGAGGCTGGTCAATTTCAATAGTGGTATGTCCCTAAATTGAGTTTTGTTTTACTTCTTAAGGTATGAATTGGCTACATATAAAAATCAATTTGAATGGTATGATGTGATTTTAGTACTACATTTACAGAATCCATCTTTAAGGCTATTCACCTTCCGCATCTCTGTTTAGTTGTAGACCAGAAATCCGTAGAGTAGAAACCCACTAAATCTCTAAACCAAGGGCGGTTTAAATCTGAAGGTACTTAGTCTCCACAGACAATTAAATACTAACTTGTGTTCTGTATATACAAAGGTGAAATTTTATGCTCATATGCATTCTAGGAAAATAGTGTATGAAGTGAAGTTTACATGGTACCCAAATCCAAAAGGAAAAAAGTAAGAACATTAGAATATGGAATTCGAAATCGTGCTAGCGAAGAGGTAACTCTACTTTATAGGAGTATCATAGCAGACATATGAAATTATAGGGGTATATTTCATTTTAAATTCACATGTACCTAACCCTTGAAATAAATATTATGATAATGGATTTAATCTATGTTGAGTGTACATTATTACATGAACATCGAATACATGTACACGCATTTAACAAAAAAATATCTATATATTAATAAGTATCAAGAACTAATACAAATAGGTCCTTTTAACATACGACCACACTTAGTATACATATTTATATAAAACATATATGTCAAAAAGGAGAGATATAAGTATTGAATCATATATATGAATTATATGTGTCAAAAGAAGAGTTATAAATGCGAATCATATATGTGAACCACATATGTCCAAAAGGAGATGTCGATACGAATCAATTATGTTAAAATGAAATATATATAGGATCCCCTACGCTAATTGAACCAAAGTATAGTCAGAGCACAATATGCGTGGCGGTAATTAAAATAATATGCCTTTGGCATAGGTCAAACAAATCCCTATGGCTGTACAGCTTTTGTAAACCCTTATTTTTGAGAATCCTTTTAACGTTAAATGAAACTAACCGAGGTAAAAGATAAAATGCAAGTACGATGCATGTAGATTATCATCGTTGCAACATAAATGCCGAGAGCTAAACCATAGCTCATTTTAATAGTGTTTTCCATACATGTAGATATGAGAAAAACAAGGAAATAAGATAAGTATCGAACACCACAATAATAACTCATTAGATTATCGATTGCTGCGAGAGGGTTAGATGAAAATATTTTTAAGCAACGAATCATATAGGGTTACGTTGAGTTATGGTCCAAAAATTATGGTTATTATGGATACACATACGGTGGATCAACTGGCTAATTCTCTGTCAGCAAAAAGCATAAACGAGGCCGCGGCATCTCCGAATTATTTTATACGGTGGATGAGGAAACAAAACCAGCTATGAACGGCACATCCCAAAGTAATGTTCGACGACGTGATTGCTTGTTGTGTTTGAGCTGCATGCAACTATTTATATGATTTTTATACGTACGCGTGTTGTGTTAAGTTATCCCAAAGCCAACATATCGTGATCCGTAACAAGGGTATGCTGTCATCGATAAAACAATAGAAATAAAGGCGTTGAGCTATCGTTAAGGAGAAGGTGGACAGCGGAAGTATGAAATATTCGGTACCCTTTCACTACGTATGGATACGTATGCTTGCTTCATTAAATCGAAATGGAAACTATTGGCGTGAATTGAAGCTTCGACGAGTCGAAACGCCTTTGATTCTCGCAGATAAACGAGTTCAACATAAATATACAACCGAAAACCTCGAGTGAATGTGACAGATCTCTGTGGTGACCCGAATGATAACGAATGGAGTAAACACATAACAACAAAACTAAAGCACAACTACTTTCTGACGAATAGAAAGGAATTAAGGGTTTGCAACCAGGTAGAGTTTTCCCCCGCTAAGTACGTACTAACGGTGCCCCAGGTAAGACGAGAAACCCATACGGTGTGCGAGGGCATGGCTTGATTGTTAACGCGGCCCAGCAAATGCGGGTCTTGAAGAAACCTGAATCATGAGAGAAAGGAAGAGTCTCGATGTATAGCCATCTGAAATGCTGCCAAAAGTTTCGGCACACGTAGTAAGCACGAAATGATAACTTAATGAACCAAAACACTCACAAGTTACATGACTAGGGGTTTACCTGCGAACGAATTGAAAAAGAAACACGGCAAGAAGAAAACAAGATTAAAATGCGCCAAGAGGACAGGCTAGATCTCTGCCTCCGAGTGAATAGACTAAGACGACGATGCTGTTGCCCTCTGCGTACAGAGCAGCACCTACAAATCTCCCGGCAAAATGTGAGACTGCAACTCTCCCGACTGTCTAGGAACACAGAGCACTCATGCATATGAATCACATCGAAACTTAGATGATGGAGATGAAGGAGTCAAGCATAATATAAAAAAAAAAATGAGACGGGAAGGATCTGGTAAATAGATCGATAAAGGCCATAGCCTCCAATTAAATGAACACTGAAACCCTAATTCACTCTACCCAATAACTTAAGAAGAAATCTGGAGTGTCGATTGAGTGGCCAACGACACGTCCGGCGAAGGGTACAAGAGAGTATCCAATGGGCACGGGGGGTAAGGAGTCATAGGGGACGAGTGCGAGTTAACCTAGAGCTAACTGCGCCCAGGCTGGAGCTCGGCCCGCTCTCGATGCCAAGCAGTGACTGTCTATTAGAAATCCACATGTCGAGCTCTTGTTGGACATGGGACAATGTATGCCACATTGTCACTTCTCTCACGGGAAGATGCTATTCACACGGCAAAACCCGGTGAAATGTTACAGCAGCAGGACCTCACACGCCAACACTCGTCGAGCAGAGCATGGTGCTAGGTGGCTCATACAACCCATAACGATGCGAATATTGTTACTTACGTATGGCTTGAGCACGTGTACGTGGTTTCAAGCACAAAGAATAGTATTAGACCACTTCGCCGGTAACATGGATCGGAGGTTATACGCCGACGCGTAGACTGTCGCAAATAATATCTGTGTGATATGTGTATCTTCATACATTGCTAAGGATATGAAAAACCGTGACAAGTCCGATAAATAATGACGTGTGAATAATGAAAAATTTGATTAGGGTTAGACACGTTTTAACAAAAACAAAAATTCAATAATGCAAACGACGAAATCGTATGGCAGGCAATCCACACGGGTATATAACTCTAGCTCTATCTATGGTGTAAATTGACTATATGGTATGTATTATATGCTCATGATTCAATATAGTCTCCACTTTATTTACCCTATGTCAAAAGTTTGGAAATAGGTAATCGTTCTTTACGAAATAAATATATAGGTAACGAGTATATATATTTCATATAGCGATTTTAAGGTAAGCTAACGCCTTTAAAGAGTTTTACGAAGTGGATATAAATATATATGGAGAGTTTATATATATATATATATATATATATATATATATATATATATATATATATATATATATATATATATATATATAGGTTAAACATAGGTGTATGCAATTTTCGATAACTCTATCCAATGATATGTATGTGTAGATTAGATATTTATATATATGTGTGTTCTATGTTTTTATATAGGGATATATAAGTAGCCTATGTGTGATCGAAAAAGATGAATGTACATAGGAGCTATAGAGTATAAATTTTATGTACATGGGTGTAAAGGTAAGCATAGGTAGCATTGAATGTTATTTAAAGGGAATAGTAGGACAAGAGATTGCATACTAAAGAAGCGGAAGCCACAAAAAGTAGAACGAAATAAGTATCCAATTTGAACTTGGTATTCAAACATTTAGGGCGAGTATGTAACAAAAAAAAAAAAAAAAATTCCTTGAGCTGGAGGTGTTACTAGGATAGGCTAGGCCAAACTGTGTTAGGCTAGGTTGGGGTGAGGCATGTTATGTTGGGCTAGGTTAGGTTAGGTTAGGTTAGGTTAGGTTAGGTTAGGCTATGCTAGGTTAGGCCAGGCCGAGTGTTAGGGCTAGGTTAGGCTGTGGCCATGAGCCTGGGCCAGGCCAGCGACCAGGCTAAGACAGCAGGTTAGGTTAGGGCAGGGTTAGGCTGACTGCTAGCGGGCGTGAGCCGCCAGGCCAGGGCGATAGGCCAGGGCCAGGGCACAGGACCCAGGGCTAGGCTAGGGCCAGGGTTAGGCTAGGCTTGCCAAACCTCGTTGGTGTGCTTTCCCGCCCACGCACTTGGTGATATTGAGTTTGTTTACCTCTATTTGACCTTTGGCTCGTATGCGTCCTACCCATGGAGTTTGGGCATCATGGGAAGTATCTCTCATTTGGCCAATGAGGTGGGAAATGTGAATAGAGACCATAGCAGGACTGATGCACACATTAGATATTTCCGTACACTCTATTGTGGACGATTTTGTCACCCCCTAGAGACAGTCTAGAGTTGCCATAGACGAGTGCCTAGGACATCTTAATATAGCGAGGAGCTCTTCATATAGCTTGGGTTGTCAATCCAAAAGCTCTCTTACTATCTCTTGTAAAACAAGGAAATAAGTTTCAAATGGGACCAAACTCTCGGTAAGCACAAAGATAAGAATAGTGTAGGGACATCGTGTAAATCTCCAATACAAAGGCATCGGTATGGAGTTAAGGACGGCACTTCTTTTTGCCAAGAGGCTAAGTTCAAATGATATATCACGAAATGAGATGTCGAAGTGAGTCACAGGTGAAGAATATAATCAAGAGGATATTAGTTAACATGGTGATACCGGATACACAACATAACCATAAGGGCATATTAATTTATGAATCCTTATATGACAATGGCGATTTTAAAGCACCCTCCTCGAGGTAACTAATATCGCCGAGAAAATATGGAGGAGATGAACACGGAGGTATATCATGTTGGGCCTACAATGAAGCTAATCCCGAAAGGGCATCAGCTAGGATGAATCCCTTCTGCCAGGACTAGTGAGCCACTCGCATTCTAGAACTTGTGATACAAGAAGATAATTAGCATGAAATGAGATATTGTATTAACACATGAAAGGAAATTACATCTTGTGAGATACCAAAGACAGAATCCTCATTACGGTTATAACTCCTCCTCACGCTGAGACCTCACAGGCTCTAAACCTTCACACGAAATATTACAAAATGTATACCAAAGCCTTTTTCTTGGGAGTGCTGGCAGTAGAAATCTGAAACCCTTGCAATATCTTTTTTTTGGGTTTATAGCAAAGATAGGGGAATTCTAGAGAAGAGGTATATGGAGCATTTAATGACTTAATTTGAACAAAATGGCGGAAAGGATTACGCCTTGTATGAATGACCGAATATAAATAGGCATGCTTTACAATATGCCTGCGAAGTGTCTTGAAAGATGAAAATGTCTTCATGAACAAGACACAAATAATAATATATACAATGTTCTTCCTCCTACTGAAAAGGGAAAATACTGCTGTAGTAAAAACCCTGGAATGGCCTGCAATTTTTGTCTTGTACTCTCAACCTTTAACTTTGGATTTAAATCCTGGACCTTTAATGCGGGCGAAGCGTTCCTTGATTTCTATGGGGAGGGTTATGTAGGTTCATATCTTCATTTTAATGATGATCATTCACGCAACTACCCTCGACTTCTTTCTTAAATTTTGCCGGTAAAAATACGTCCTCTGATATGCTCTTGACCTGCGCAATGGAGGAGATAAATTATGAGGCCTCTTTATCATTTTGAAACACCACCCGGAAACCCACCAAAAACATTAGAGAAACCGAGATGTGGAGGTAGGGAGCATGGAGGTGAAATGATGATGACAGCCTTCGGACCCGAACGGATGGCTTGAAACACGCAGGGTGGTGGAGGAAAGACAATGGAATTCGATTAAACGGAAAGCGTGAATTTCCACGTAGAATAGTTTGAGGACGTGAAAGTGAATAAAAATGAAGGATATGAATGAAACCACACACATATATACATATGGGCGGGACACATGTTAACGGGTGAGCAATTTTGGGGGACATCTGGCCGTCGGATTAAGGCCGAGGCGGATCTAACGGCGCGGGCGAGTTTTGCGCCGACCTTTGTCTGAGAATTTAACGCACGGAAATTGGTTTCAGGACCCGTGCCAAAGACACGCAACGCGTTTTAGTGGAATGTTGCCCCCATGGTAAATACCACCGGCTCGGTAGGTAATTCTTCGGGATTGCCACCGAGTTTGCACTGTCTTCGCGGGGCCCTGGAACGATTGCCGCTCGGGTTAGGTTGAACTTAATCGAAACCGGTGTGATTGTATCTCGAAAGCCTTTAATTTTAAGCTCACTCACTTTGGCATATTAATTAGCACTTGGGTCATGTAGTGGCAAGCGCGTGAGTTAAGATCTTAGGCCAGGCCCCGATAAAGTTAAATTATGGGTTTTTTTGACCTTTGTACGGCGGAATTTCGGGCGGGGACGGTAATGTATCAAATAGGAGCATGAGGATTTAGGCCACGACGGAAGTTTGAAAGAAATTTGGCGAAAAAAGGTGGCAGAACCAAAAATTTACATGGAGGGTAAATATGTGCAACACACTCTGTGTCTAGGATGACACGTGTCCGACCACTTGACTGCGGGATCCAAGTCTAGCGAGGTTTCGGACCTCCAGCTGCATTGGGTCGATGAAACTAAAGTGGGAGTTGAAGTCATATGACTCTCTCGAGTCCAAGAGACATTTTGGACCTCCAGGCTGACTTTGAGTCGAGTGAAACTATCTTCGGAATTTAATATATGACTTTCTCGAGTCCAGAGAGGTGTTCAGCCTCGAACCGACTTCGGTTTCGAGTTAAAGCCAACTTTGGGTTGGTGTGTGACTCTTTGCGGGTCCTATAGAGGTTTCCGGAACCTGCGAGCTGACTTCGGAGGCTAGGCGACTGTGAGTGATGTCCTTATGACTCAAATTTTGTTTTAGAAATAAATAAGCCCGTTGAAGCAAGTTACGGTGGGATGACTGCACGAGTGTTTGGAGCGCACTTTGGTGGATGGAGTTCTCCCTAGTTGATGAGAGTGTGTTAATTTTGGGCAACTAGGTCTAAAATCGCGTGTCTTGCTCAAATGATGATGCCAATATTTTTGTTGGATTCCTCTTTCAGAGAGGTGCGAGATCCAATCTGAGGTCGTCTTGATCGGTAGGTAGTAGAACATGTATTTTGAATTTATTCCACATGTGCAAGGTCAGCCCTACGTGTATCACATGCACATAAGAGATGTTCCACACACCCCCACAAATGTCTATGTATTTGAGGTACTTGGATTTTCACGGCACACACTGGTGGAGGCATTTTTCTTCTACACTTGGATGGTGATGGAGCAACGTTCTTGGTTCTACGTTTAGGGCTTCTTGGTGCAACATCTTGGTGGAGTATTCTTGATGAAATGTCCTCGGAGGTTGTGTGATATGTGTGGTTGGCTGACCTTATCGATGCTTTCTTTGGTTGAACCATCCTGGCGATCGCCGTAACGCCACCATTGTTATCTCTTGTTTTTAACTTGTCTTGCATCAATCTATTGGTATGTTACTGTCTACATCTTACTTTAATTATGCCCTATAAGGTTAAAGTATATTTTCATCTTAGCATAAAAAATCTTCAAAATTTAACAGATAAATGACATACATCTTCTTCTTTCGAAGTTAAACGCAGTCAAACCAAAGTTAAATGCCATTAGAATAAATACAATGTACCAACATTTTCTCCTTTTTCTATTACTAGGTCTCCTTTCATGACCTTCCGAGGTTTTATCTGTGAAAGGTTGTAACACAACCTTGCTACGCCTAAGCACTGCCCTATTGAAATCACACTTTTCTTCAACTACTGGAACGTATACCTTAGCTCCTTTAATAACCATTGGTTTCAATTTTTCTAATTTTACGGGGAACTTTACCACATAAAATGTGCGGAAACACAAAGACATAAAACATATAAAATAAGAGAGAAACACAAATATGCGTGGTTCACCCAGCTTGGAGCTATTTCCATGGAAACCTCAATCCTTCCTGTACATTATCCGACAAAATGAAGAGAGACACAATCTACATGAGATCCGATGTAATATCCTCTTCTCTCTCTCACACGGTCCCCCTTTGTGATTTCTCACTACGAGTATACACACCATACACAAACGCAAATACAATACCCTCAAACAACAGACAAAGTTTCCTTCTAGGGTGAAAAAACCCTAAATTAAACATAACTTCTCTTTGCCAGATCATACTGCCTAATGAGCGACCCATATTGACTGTAAGAAATTTCAACATTTTACAAAAGGAAATTTTACATGTAGCCTCGGGAAGTGGCCTCCCGAAACACTGCCAAGCTCCAAAAGAAACGCCCGCGACACAAGACTCATGAAGATGAAATGACGTTTAAGAATAGGGTTCCAACATGGCGATACATATAAATAAAGAAGATAATCGTGTTCCACACCCAACACAACATATGAATAAAAAAATTAATTAGGCTAGGGTTTTGATCATAAGAAACACACACATACAAAGAAAATCATTTCTAAGACATTTGTGGGGCTCTTACTTACACATTCCACGAAACCCTAATGAGTAACTTGATTTCAATATAGGAACATAAAAAACCCAATATTACCAACATTTTCACAAGGTTCAAGACTTTATCATATCATTTCAGCCCTAAGAAGTTAGTTTTTCATGATCATGTCAAAGAATCCTAAACATGATATCATTGATAAAAAACTTCAAATGCAACTCTCCCTCGCAGCGGTTTGAGGGTTTTGAGACATTCTGCACTAGAATACCCTTTCGGTTAGGGTTTTTCCAAAACTTGTCTAGGGTTCTACAAAATCAATTAGAAATATGAGTGGGGTGGGTAGGTTGTCAGAAGTACAGATGAATCACCTAGAATAAGAATCATTATGATTCAGGTATGAAATGAGATATAACAATGCCGGTAAGATAATGCCAAATGAAAAAACCTTTAATATAAATAAATCTATGTTTTAAGGCACTACCTTTGTTTCTTGACAAACACTTGTCTTTGAGAGCCCTCCTTCCTGCTTCTTGAGGAGTATAACACACTTCTTTTCCTAATCAAAGACTTTTCGAGGAGAAACGTTTCATTAGTATTAATATAATCAAAACTGAAATAAGTATGTGAAACCAAAAATGAGCCTAAACATAGAGATACTTATCTTGAGGATCTCATTTAGGACTCCTACAAAGGCTTTCCGAGGGATACCTAAAACTTATAAACAAAGAAAAATGTATTTTCCAAAAATATATTAAAAGGCCTATAAATTATAAAAACATCAAAAATATAAAATAAAATATCTAAAGCTACAAGAAAATTACTTGGTAAGTGTAAGTCTCTAATGTTTAAATTCTTCGGGCTTGACTTCCTTTCGAGTTTCCTTCTTCAACAATGTTGGCCAAAATATCTCTCCATTTTCTTGTTTCTCGGATTTTTGAGATAGTCACTCCTATTTGTGACCCTTCTTATGGAATCGATATTATTATGCCTTGGACATGTCAACTTTGTTCCTTGGCCCTTTGTATTTTCTTTCATTTATGTTCGGATAAATATAGGCATTAGGTACCCCTTCGACGATTGGAAGCTAATGAGATAGCTTAGATTCGTCTTGGTATACACGGCAATCCATTGTTCTTCAAGAGGTGGGAGCTACCATCCAATTATTAAATATGGCGCAAATGCACGAGTAGGTTTCAATCCTAATAGAGCATTGATCACGAGTTCTTTGTCTGAGAACGATTTCATCAATGGCCAAAAATATCATCCTTGATTGATTTCTATATTCACAAAACGAGGCCAGTGATGTCTTATTTTGTCATATTTGTAGTCCTTAGCTCATTTTTCAAAGGCAGCTCACTTGACGAATGTTCTTAACGAGTGAATGACTTTGACGAGGCTTCCTTACATTTTTGTGGGCATGGTCAATGTTGGCTATGCATGGGAAAAGGTTGTCCTTTGTCCTGCGCTTCCGTTACGGTCCTGTGCCACCAATTTTAGTTCCACTTTGTTTTGCTTTTCACCATCAAAAGGAATCCTTTTGAGGGCTTCTTTACTTTTCCTTTGGCGAGGTATGGTACCTTATTCTTTTTCAAGAAGGATGGGAGCGATTCTCTTCTTCTGGGACACGCATCAGTTTGAGGCTCCTTTCAATTTTTCTCTCCTTGATTGTATGGACGCATGCTCCTAGAGTGTCGTAGACTCCTACGAGATGATCCTTCAAATTGTTCCTTCGATCAAGTGCTGAGGACTTCATTTTTTTCTTCCTCATTTCAACAAATCTATGATATCATGTTAGAAAATCAGAAAGGCGGAAATATTTTCTTATTCATTGCAAAATGCGATGATGTTTCTTATTATTACGATTATTTATATCTTCGTTCTTTTCGTTCATCGAGGTACCAAAGCAACATCACATAAAAACAATAGACACACCGAGATGCGGGGAACTATGCCAAGAAAGCTTAAGGGGAAAAGCCTCTCGGCATATGCTCCATTAGTCCCATCCTCACTGCCCATAGTTGATCCAGCAGCCCATGATTTCCTACCCTGGCTCCCACAAAGTTTGAATGATGGCCGCATTAAACCTCTACTTTTCTTTTCATGTGCTTGTACAAAGTCTGCTCATTATATTCTTTAAAACTCCTTATTTATTCCTATAAAATTCTCAATGTATCTTCCAAAGTCGGATGAATATCCAGCACAGTGCAATGTGCAAATGTCTCCACCTAAACCAATTCATGAAAAAACTTAACGAGCCTTAGTGTAATTTTGGGAGGATACATCCGCGGAGATCAACCATTAACGAAATACATGTATACATACATAATCGTAGCCTCATATAAAACTTGTAACAAAAGGTATAATAGCGCATAAAACCTCACTTTCTAGTTGGAGTAGAATCATGGATGCATAACCATGCAAAGCTACAAAACATGACCTAATGTATAACCATACCAATGAAAATTTACTACACGCCATCAGCAACAAAGCGAAATGTAACGAAGCGTGAATGACCAAATCATTCCAACATATAATCATCACACGAAAGAAAGCATACAAGGACACTACGCAAGCATGACCAAATATGTGACCTAGCATAAAAAAGCAAATGCATATGCAACATGTAACAATATGTAAAGATAATGTGCCATGGACAAATACACAAAACATGAAAAATAGATAATCGACTCATACACACATTACCACATGTTGACAACGACACCATAAACACTTCCATGGGACACCACTACCACCATGGCCCAAACAAAAACATGGGTGCAATAAAACAAAATACACCACATAAGTATGGACAAAAACTAAACACATGAAATCAACATAACGCATGATCAACACACTACCCACCCATTTCTGAGAGTTGAACCATGCTGCGAGTACCACTCTATAACACCCCTCATCCCACATCAACCCAAGTAACCAACCTGACGAGGGTAAACATGTGAGGAGGAGGCTACTACTACATGCGATTTCACCTCATATCTGACCTTGGAGGTAGTGGGGACCGAGGAAAGAAGACAAAGAACACCTTACAAAACATCAACAACATCCCTAAGAGGTACCAGAGCCTCCAGACCTAACCACGAGGGCGGCGCGATTTCTGACTGCTTTTGGGCCATAGTCGTAGGTATGCCAAGGCACAATAATAGTTGGGAGCCTATAGCACGCAAGAAAAACACAAACAAAACATGCAAGGCGAGGGCCCCAATTGGTCGAGTTATGTGTGTTCAGCTACAAGATTTATGCCACCTTTTTCCCAGCCCATGAGGCCCAAGTCAGTCACGAGAACTTCATGAAACTTTAGGAGATAATACGTAACATTAGGTACAAAAAGCAATAAAGATCATCAGAAGAACTCATCTCAGGACATCTCCCTGGCCATGGCTGGGAATTTCATCGAGCATGTCGCGAGCAGCGCATCTACGTGTAAACAACAAGTTTAGTCGTAGGGGTCTCATGCTTATCTAAGAATCACTAAAAGGCATTTTCCCCTTACATCATTAGGCTGCGATGCACAAAAGCTATATTTGACCATAGATACACATTATGCATTCATTTACTGAGTAAAAACATAGATAGAGACATACATCATCATTAATAAAAGCATATTGTTATAGCCAACATAATAAAAACAAAAATACCATGTATACTGGGTAGCAAAACTAGAATCCACACTGTTATTAATGCATTGCAAATACCAAAGGAATGAGTTCTTCATTAACGCATGTAAAAAATCGGGTAGAAATTCCACATTCAACCAAGCCATATATTAGTTTATCCAAGTCTCACTTAGAAGCCAATAATCCTTGTGCCATATTCCAAGCATGAATGTGGGATATCACCAAACACATCAATCATAATCAATTCCAGGGCCTCCAAAGCCAAACCACCTCAACCTCAACCAATGACTCCACCTCACATGGTGAAAATCACAACCATCGTTGATTGGTCTCTATCCAAGTTGTTAGGGGACACACGTGAGTGTTTTTTTTCAATCGAGGGCTTGAGGACTAGTAACTCAACCCAAACTATTACGGGCTTCTAGGCATTTCTCCATGAGGGCTTCCAACATTGGTAACTCAACCCACTAGGGCTTCCAAAGTTTTCCAACCAAGGCTTCCACAGCAAGTAGCTCAACCCATGGTTGTTCGTCGGGCTTCCGGAAGAGTTTTTCCGACCAAGGCTTCCATGAACTAATAACTCAACCCATAGCTAAATGAATCATGATAACCAAAGAAAATAATCGGTAAAATAAACCCACAACACCGTGGCTGTCCGGAAATCCAAAGGCAGGGAGATTACGTAGCCACCATGCATGGTAAAACTAGTGAGGAAACCATGCATATGACTTGATGCAATCAAATCTCTTTATTCGTTGATCTTGATGTCACTTTCATTTTCCTTCTCCTTCTTTGCCTTCTTGCTTCAATCACCAATTATCCACCTCCAAGAGCGATCAAGAAAAATCTAAGTATCAATAGTATGAGAGAGAGAGATCAATGAGAGAGCTCCAAAATGCACAACCAAAAAATTGCCAACGATTCTCGAAGCAGCATAGAAGAACTTCTATTTTCTTCATTTTCCTCCTCACATGCAACCTATGACATTCCTCCCCCTTTTCTCCTAATTTCACTATTCTCATAAATAAATGTGTCAAAATACTTTTTTTTTCTTGTGGTTAGCCATGGCACTTTTCCATAAAATAATAAACCATACGAACACACTTTTCAGGATGTTTTTCTGACATTCATCTTGGAATATGTCTCTCACGAACAATGGTTATTATTTTAACTTTATTACATGGAATTTTGAGTAGGTTTGTTATAGGAAGGACGTTTTTGGTACAACGATATTGTAGAGATGGACACATATGAAATTTCCAATTCATAGAAAAGATCAACAAAGTAAAATAACTATTGTGAGAGGTGAAGTAGAATCACAAGAAAGTGGTGCTGTGAATGGTGGGGAAACAATTGCAATTAGGTGCTGTGACATTTTGGAATTGGTACAAGCAATGATGAACACATCGTACTACAATATAGAAATTAAGATTTTAGGCCCCAGGCGCACTCAATAATTGCAAGTTATTTCTTTGAAGTTAACCTATTAGGAACAAAAAGGGGCAAAGCATGTGGTGTCCCTTTAAAACCACAAATTACTGGGTAGAAAAGTTTTCCCCTTAAGTACCCCTAGTCACTACGCGAGTATTAGAGCTAACATTCACAGAGGTCGGGGAGGGGGTGTTATTGAACAAATACTTATGAATAAGAACAATGATAAAATGAAAATTGAGTATAAATGGTTACCATAGTTGTATTCTTAGATTTTTGAAAGTTAAATATGAATAGCGAATGGGGTAAGAAGGGGTCAATTTCGAACCCATAGCACGAAACTCATAAAAAATAGATGACATCCATAATGTATGCATACATGTAAAAAGGAGGATTATAATGTATTTGTCAATTTTGGAGGCTCTAAAACTTTGGACACCCTTTCATATGTTTTGATTAGAAAGTTCTTGCTTAATTGAAACTAAAATCCTTTGAAGACTCTTTGAATAATGGGATCTAAGTCTAAAGGAGAATGTACTAACATTGATTGTTGAAAAAATCATACAAAGCACTCAAACCACAAAAGATAGTTTAGGACTTAATTAGTGACTAATTACATATTCTTTGAAGCTTCCTTTTTAAGTATCTTGTCACTATTTCTGCCGTGATTTAATTAATTCATTCATCCTTTCTCCAAATACACCACATTCCTTTTTGGTAAAATCCTTAATGAATGAAGACATTGTAATACGATTAGGGTTCAAGAAGTTTATACATAACTTGAATAGTATCGAGCGCTTTACTTGTCAAAAATCCATACATCTCATGAATTGGGAGCCCATGAAATCATCTACAATGGGAATGGGGGGAGGGTGAGCGATGAGGGTTCTTACAACTTCATAACTGCACGCAATGATAAAAATTGCACCTTGAACTACCGAATTTTTTATTTTGTGAATTGGCTTCGGAAATTGGTTGAATCAATCCTCTTGTCCATAATACTTGTTAACTTGAATTTTCGAGGCTATCAATATTAGCATCGGTGCTACCAAAAATTTCCTACCATTCCACAACCATGTCATCCTCTCCTTTCATTTTGAAATAAAATACATAGACAAAAAATTGAGGAAAATATTCACACCACTTGAGAAAATAAATTCGTGTCATAATCAAGAAGTTCCATAGGAGGTCTTCAAAGTTTTAAACGAAAGTATAATATAACGTTCCACTAGTTTTAAAAATTAGATATTGGATTTTCTTAAACATTCGCTGTATCCTTATAAACAGAATGTCAAATAATGCAACATCACGTCAACATAAAGATATCATATGTGGCCACCATGATGTTTCTTTGCATAATTAACCTCCTCCCATATCAACATTTTCTATCATTGATTTAATCAACTAGCCATGTACCCGAAGCATTTCACATAATACAAAAGTTCAAACCACGTGACATAGTCTAAAACACCCCAAAGTGATCGATGGTGGATAAATCATCAAAAGAAAGGATTTAACTCCCTCAAGTTAAAATGTTTAGTCGATGTCGCGACATGTGAGTGATGTACTTTATGACTCAAATTTTGTTTTGAAATAAATTAAAGCCGGCGAAGCAAGTTACGTTGGGAGGACGCACGATGTTTGGAGGGCAACTGGTGGATGGAGTTCTCCCTAGTTGAGAGAGTGTGTTAATTTTGGGCAACTAGGTCTAAAATCCATGATGTCATGCTCAAATGATGATGCCAATATTTTTTATTGGATTCCTCTTTCGCGAGAGGTGCAAGATCAATCCAAAGATCATCTTTGATCGGATGAGTAGAACATGTATTTTGAATTTATTCCACATTGCAAGGTCAGCCTAATTTATCCCACTTGCATAAGAGATGTTCCACACACACAGATGTCTATATATTGGAGATACTTGGTTTTCATACACAAAAATTTGTGCATTTTCTCTTCTCCCTTGGATGGTGATGGAGCAATGTTCTTGGTTCTACGTTTAGGGCTTCTTGGTGCAACATCTTGGTGGAGTATTCTTGATGAAATGTCCCTGGGGATTTGTGTGATATATGTGGTTGGCTGACCTTGTAGATACTTTACTGGTTGAACCATCCTGTTGATCGTTGATAACGCCACCATTATTTATCTATGTTTTTTAACTTGTCTTGCACTCAATCATATTGGTATGTTGCGTACTACATCTTACTTTAATTATGCCCTATAAGGTTAAAGTATATTTTCATCTTAGCATAAAAACATCTTCAAAATTTAACACATAATGCTACATCTTCACTGCGAAGTTAAACCGTCAACGAGTTAGAAATACCATTGAATAAATACAATGTACCAACATTTTCTCCTTTTTCTATTACTAGGTCTCCTTTAATGACCTTCCGAGGGTTTTATCTGCGAAAGTTGTAACACAACCTTCGTTTGCTACTAACACTGTTGAAATCATACTTTTCTTGTAGCTCTCGGAACATGCCTTAGCTCCTTTAATAACCATTGGTTTCAATTTTTCTATTTTACGGGAACTTTACCACATAAAATATGCGGAAACACTAAGACCTTGGAGCCTACATGCCTTAATGGCCGAGTTCTTCACACTCGACGTAAGGTCTACATCATTAGCCTTCAATCAATTGACTCCGCGGGTGCTCGACGTCGGGATCACTATTTCACATTTCGTGGAGTTGTACCTTGTGTACCTTGAGGACCATTGTCATTATTGGTGGTTTCTCCGACGTTTGTTAATAGCTTTCATCATTGGATGGTAATCGAGATGATGTTCTTGCATTTTTTACCTCAGCTCACATATTCGCATGCTCAGAATTTGTACTATGTTCAGGGTCTAGATGGAGCGGAGAAGACCTGATTTTGTACGATGAAATCTGCCATTTGGTGTTCTTTGTGGATTATTATGACTTATTGTATGACTCCTTTGATTGGATGGATGTGACCATGCACGAGCTATTTATTGATCCTTACTCGCTCGATGGTGCGTGTCCATACCTCAGATCTCATTATTCATATACTCTCTTATGGATGGTTACGTGCATGCCACATGTCATCTATCGATATATCGATTGTATTCGTACTTGCAGATTTTCCAACAACGTGTTTTGGTGCGACTGCGTTCTCATAAAGCTATTCACCCTCCCTCTCTCTCGGACCTCATGCTTTAAGGGGCATTTGTTGCAGAGCATTTTGTCACCGTCCTTACAATCCCTCGTCTCGCATATTGGAGGGTCTTTTTTCGTAATCTGTGTGACAATGACAAACCCATGCAAATACATTCTTTTCCATCCTTCTTCATAAAGAATGATTCTTCCTATTGAAATTTTCCTCGAGAAAAGCACCGAAAAACCTATTTTTTTGGCATTGGCGCGGATAGCGGTTCATCCCTCACACCAATGGGGAAAATTTCCACTAGAGGCCGAGGCCGAGTCGGTGCTCCGTCCACTGTGTTGAAGCTCGTGCGAGCTTTTTTGGAATGTTTTCTTTACAAATTGGAGGCGAAGTTTCCTTTAACCACCTCGAAAGAATGACTCATTTCAAGGGGGTTAAATTTGATAAACCACGGATCTCTTCCTTTATGAGATGGTTTATGGAACATTCTAAAGAGGATAGGACTCCCCCACAATTATAGGGACCTAACCTCTCCTTCTCCCTCTACATAAACAAGCCTTCTCCGTTTACAAAAGCTAGCTAAACATATAGCCCGAAGCTGAACTTGGAGAAGAGATATTATAGTTGAGTAATCACTATAGAGAAGGTCACGAAACAAGGAGGATCCATAGAGAGAGTCTCATACGATTCCCGGCGAGCTTTGTGAGACGTGCTCGGCGGAACCATCGTCGGAGGAGATCGCAACATCGAAGCCTCGTTGTACTCTTCCTTCTTTAATTCAATATACTTGAATATGATATTGATTCAATCTCTGTGTTATGTTTATTTAATGAATGTGATTTAGTCCTCTTCGACTCAGTCGATAGTTAGGAATGCGGAAATAGTATGTTGTGGATCATCTTCATTTCTTGTGTATGTGTGGGTATGCGGTGTGAGACGAGTGGACTAGTGATCCGTGCGAATTAGGAGACGAGAGCAGACCATTCTTCGGATGACACAATAGCTGCAAGACCTATGGTAGGTGATCTATCAAGTCTTTTTCCATTCTTAACTAGGAATTTGGGATGTCATAGCATATCTCGTTTGTGGCTAGACCCACTCTAGGCTAGTGGGATCACCTCTATCCGAGAGGAGATTTACCTCACAAATAGTGGGCAAGGACGAGAAGGGTTTTGAGCCGGGATGAGGGTGAATTATGGCACAAGTGATTTTCCATATTCATCATGGGAGCCTTGAAATTCATGCATCAAATATCTATTTGGACTTCCAATGGGAACTCTTCGCGATTAGATCGAGGGCAAGGGTTGCACCATGTGGAAGTATGCTAAAGTCCACCTTTTAGAGAAAGGAGAATTGTGCTTGAGGGATCCTTGAGAGAGTTCACACGGATGTGTGTGGACCATTCTTAGTTGCTTCAATAGAAAAACATAAGTACTATGTAATATTTTTTAATGAATTTTCTCGTAAATGTTGGATCTTATTCATTGAGAAGAAATATGGAGACATTATCAAAGGTTCTATGAGTTTAAGGCATTGGTGGATAAAGAGTGGAGGAAGAAAGTGAAGGATCTTAGGAGAGCGATAATGGTGGAGAATAAATCTCTAATGAATTCAATAAATTACTGTAGCAAAGAAAGGATTTCGAAAGAGAACTCATAGCACACTGATAACTCATAGTAGAATGGGGTTGCAGAGAGGAGGAGGAGAACGATTATGGGTGCAACACGAGTGATGTTGCATGATCGGGAGGCCCTACCAATGCATTTGTGGGTGGAAGCATGCAACAACTGCGGTTTATGTGAAAAAACCGTTGTCCTCATAGAGTACTTGGCATGAGTACACATGAAGAAGCTTTCACTAGTAGAAACTTGGATGTTTCACACTTTCAGATTTTTGGCCCATCTATTTATGTGCATGTGGCCAAGGACACCGAAAAGAAGCGCAGGAGCCCACTTTGCTAAAGTTGGGATTTTTTGGGTACACGAAACACCACATAATTATCATGTGTATTTTCCAAACAACGAAATGATTTTTTGTGTGACGGGATATAAAATTTGAGGAGGGGAAAGCCATGCGGTTGTCACTTGAGAGGGAGATGGACTTGCATGTGGAGGAGAGAGCTGCTGGTTTTCAAATATGAGTCTCAAATATGTGGATCAACCACATGAGGAGGTTCATGGAGTGGAGGAAGCCACTCATTCGGAGCCACTCATCAGGAAATGGAAGAAATCACACCACGTGAGGTTGATAGGTTGAGACTTGATGCCACGAGAGAATGCTAGGAACCCCTACGTCACAACGTAGACGCAGAGATAGTTTCCTAATCGATTTAATAAGCACATGGCTCTCATGAGAAAATGTGTTGTGACTAAAAAAATATTCCTTTTTGGGAAGCAAGGCGAGTGACCTACTTGGGTTAATGCAATGGTGGAGGATTATGACTCCATTAGGGATAATTTTAGGGGCAATTTTAGCCCAAAGGCAAAATTTTAAGGGATTTTAAATTTTATTGAGGAGAATTTTTTATATAAAAACCCAATTTTTATAGATGGTTAATAAATTTAGCCCCAAAATATTTTTAAAAAATAATTAATTAGTTAATATTAGCCCACCAAAAAAAGGGGCGCACAAAGCTGAAAGCATGAAAATTCGCCCCCGATTTTCAGTTTTCCACTGGCATTCGCCACATTTTTTTCAACCAATTTTCCGTATTTCCATGGCATTCGCCCCATTTTTCGGTGGTTTCGGAGAGGTGGGCGGGCTGCAGTGCACACCGAATCACGGTCTTCTAAGTTCTTGTAGTCATAGGAACCCCGTCATGGTCCGTTAGGGCTCGGGTGGGTTCTCCTAGTCCATCACTCTACGGTCAGACTCCGTTAGGGGCCTCCCATAGTTCGTATATAGCAAGAATGGAGATACACTTCGAGGAAATGGTGTTGTGGGAGATAACACTTGCCATGACCTACTTTGCTCGGTTTCTCTGGTTTTGAAACGTGAAACAGTGGCTACGGGGCTTTCGAAAAGATCTTTAGTAAGCTTATCTCTAGCGTGCGGGGACTACGTTGGCGATGCTGCATCGAATTTCACAATATTGGGCGGGCCTTTACATAAAACTCTTTCACTCATCAGGTATACCGGTTGTATGTATACGTATAAATCATTCTCTTCTTCTAGCCCTTTCGGGTTTTCTTTCGTCAACCGGACTCCATTTTGAATAAACCAAAGGTTTGCATGCAAAATTCTACCAATTTCCATCATTCATGCTGAGTCTCTGTTACATTATATGTTTACTATTTGTGATATGTAAAGCCCATGGATGTATAATATATCTCCACACCTTTTACCCATTAATGGGTTTTGGGATTGATCTAGGCAATGGAACCACTCAGCGACTTTTGTATAATCACGGGCATTGAATCGCGTCGAGAAAAAATTCCTGGAAATAAGTAGGAAGATTTGTCTTATTGGGTGACCTTGCATTCTCAATTTTAGTTGCTTTTATGATTGAATGTTTTGCCATCTCGATTTGGAGGTTTAATTAGTGCTTTTTTATTGGTGTTGCTCTGTTTTCACATTGGATTGACACCTACTGGATTGCATCCTGTGATGAAATTATTGAGGATATACATCTTTTTTTGTGTATGGTGATGCATATGTTTTTACTATGGATGTTTTTCAAGAATGGATGCTTGGAACATGCCTTTCATGTAGAAGGTGCAAATGCAAAAAGAAAGCGCATGAGAAATCGAGAGACAGACAAGGAGGACCACGTATATAGTCAATACTTGTAAACAATGCAGGTCACACAAGTAGCTGTGATGTTTGTGCAAGAATTGATGGAAGAATGTCACATAAGCGTGGTAGTTGCCCGGAGAAGGCTACGAGAAGATATGCGAGTTAGACAATTCGGATACTAGCTAATTACTAGGAAGAAGAAAACTATCCGGAATGAAGAGTAAGAGAAGTGGAGAGCCGATATTCTAAAAGTAGTAGCTTAGAATCGGGTTATGGTTCGGATGGCCCCTTTTGGATGAACTCTAAGTTCATGTTCGAGTGCCCTCTCTCCATCGTGGAGGAAACATAAGAACAAATATGTAAGGAAAAATTTAACAAGCAGTTCTCTTAGGTACATTCATACAAGCGTACACTAGGGTACACAAACACATACTCTGTCACCACCGTCCAATAGATAGGAAGTCCTTCCATGGACCGCATTGTTGTCATACTAACAATGAGAATTGCTCAAGTGATTCGATGACTCTAGAAAGGGACATGAATTAGATGCGGACATAGGAACACGTCCCATGGCCCGGGTCATGTCGATTCCCATGAAATTTTCCATTCAAAGAAACCGAGAGGACATCATATATTGTAGCTCATTCAATGGGAGTTAAAGAAGGGTTAACCTCAAAAAACGAGAGGTTTTATGAATGGTGTTTTGTGTTACATCCGAAGATCATAATGTGGAAGGCTCAAATGTTGGTTGTTTTCAACACACACGAGATGCCTTTTGGACGTGAGAAAGGCTCTTTAACTATCACCGGAGAGAAAATGGAGCAATAGTACAATGCACTACCTGGAAATGAGAAAAACTGCTACCATGATCACTAAAAAGTGGAGCCATTTGGAAATGCAACCATCACAATGTAATAATAAACAATCTAGCATTCAAATTCACAAGTTTTCCCTTTAAAAAAATCAGATAAAGCAAGGAGTAGTCACACCTTCATTCCATAATTTATTCTCCATGGGGTACTACAAAGCAGTAGTAAATTGTGTTGCATAGGTGGGGAACTTGGTACAGGTTCATCATTCACAACTTTCTACACGTATTTTTCTATCCTTTATATTTGTTTTGCTTGAATTAATTATTTCGTTACTCTAATTTTGATATCATCAATTCTCTTTTATTTCTAGTATGTTTACTATGCAATCCACTATGTAGAATTTTCCCATGGAGATGGAAAACTAATGCAAGCCCACTCCCGTAAAAAGTAAATGAGACATTGGAAGATGATTCTTCATTTTTAGCAAGAAAGTATATAGAAAAGCATTCTTTTTTCCTATAATGCCTACAAACTCGGTACCGCAGGAGGAGGGAATTTGACTCAAAATAAACTAACATACTTGGCTGGAAGATTATCTTTAATGATCCAAGCATCCCAGGTGATTAAATTTCAATTCTTCCTAGACAAGAAGGTGTTAACAACTGCCGGAATGTTTATGCGATAGAGCAAGGCGTACTTCGGAACAACAATCAATTTTCATGACTAGTGTACAAAACCATGCAAATATACAATGCTATGTGACTATGAGAATCAACACAATGCCATATTAGATACCATGCCAATTAATGTTTTTTAAGAAACAAAACTTGTATATATAGTCAGTACTAACCAGGATAATGTAGTCGGATAATATGAGATCTTTTGAGGATGCCCCTATCAAGGTGGCTTGTATAAGGTTTTATTGAAGTGCACATGTTGTTCAATCCTCAACATACAATAGTGAAATCTTATTACCATGATCATTTAGGTATGTTGCAGGACTAATACAACATTGATTCAAATTATACGTAACCTAGACCGGGCATTGGGAGCTTGAGAGAAACATAATACTTGTATGCTATTTTTTCCTACAAACTGCGACTACGCAGGCGGGAATTTGACTCAAAATAAACTAAACATACTTGGCCTAGAGATTATCTTTAATGATCCAAGCATCCCAGGTGATTAAATTTCAATTCTTCCTAGACAAGAAGGTGTTAAAAATCTGCCGTAATGTTTATGTAGCAGCAAGGCATACCTCGAACAACAATCAATTTTCATGACTAGTGTACAAAACCATGCAAATATACAATGCTATGTGACTATGAGAATCAACACAATGTCATATTAGATACCATGCCAATTAATGTTTTTAAGAAACAAAACTTGTATATATCATTTACTAACTAGGATAATGTAGTCTGATAATATGAGATCTTTTCGATGATGCCCCTATCAAGGTGGCTTGTATAAGGTTTTATTGAAGTGCACATGTTGTTCAATCCTCAACATACAACAAATGAAATCTTATTACCATGATCAATTATGTGTTAGGACTAATACAACATTGATGAAATTATCTCGTAACCCTAGATCTGGGCATTGGGAGCTTGACATAAACATAATACTTGTATGCTATTTTGCCTACAAAATCAGTACTTTTGAGACAGGGGAATTTGACTCAAAATAAACTAACATACTTGGCACTAGAGATTATCTTTAATGATCCAAGCATCCCCGAGTGATTAAATTTCAATTCTTCCTAGACAAGAAGGTGTTAACAATCCGCTGAGAATGTTTATGCATAGAGCAAGGCGTACTTGCGAACAAGGCTCCATGACCTTTTGCGGATAGAATTGTGTGCTTAGAGCTGGTCATCTTGGTGATGTAGTTCGGAAGCGAGCGAGCAAGGGCTTTCGAGAGAGAAAAAAATGAACAAAATACTTATGGAAAAGACATTTGCAATTTTTCTACCATGATCACTAAACGAGTGGAGCCATTTGGAAATGCAACCATCACAATGTAATAATAAACAATCTAGTATTCAAATTCACAAGTTTTCCTTAAAAAAACATCGGATAAGGGTAGAGTAGTCACACCTTCATTCCATAATTTATTCTCCATGGGTTACTACAAAGGCAGTAGTAAATTGTGTTGCATAGGTGGGGAACTTGGTACAGTTCATCATTCACAACTTTCTACATGTATTTTTATATCCTTTATATTTGTTTTTCTTGAATTAATTATTTGTTACCCTAAGTTTGATATCATCAATTCTCTTTTATTTCTAGTATGTTTACTATGCAATCCACTATGTAAATTTTTCCCCATGGAATGGAAAACTAATGCAAGCCCACTCTCGTAAAAAGTAAATGAGACATTGGAAGATGATTCTTCATATTAGCAGCAAAGTATAGGAAAAGCATTATTTTTCCTATAATGCCTACAAACTACGTACTGAGAGCAAGGGAAATTTGACTCAAAATAAACCTTCAACATACTTGGCCCTGAAGATTATCTTTAATGATCCAAGCATCCCGAGTGATTAAATTTCAATTCTTCCTAGACAAGAAGGTGTTAACAATGCGCAGTAATGTTTATGCAAAGAGCAAGGCATACTTCAGAACAACAATCAATTTTCATGACTAGTGTACAAAACCATGCAAATATACAATGCTATGTGACTATGAGAATCAACACAATGTCATATTAGATACCATGCCAATTAATGTTTTTAAGAAACAAAACTTGTATATATACATTTACTAACTAGGATAATGTAGCTCTGGACAATATGAGATCTTTTGAGGATGCCCCTATCAAGGTGGCTTGTATAAGGTTTTATTGAAGTGCACATGTTGTTCAATCCTCAACATACAACGCTGAAATCTTATTACCATGATCATTTAGGTATGTTAGGACTAATACAACATTGATGAAATTATACGCGAACCTAGATCTGGGCATTGGGAGCTTGAGAGAAACATAATACTTGTATGCTATTTATTTTCCTACAAACTCTGTACCAGAGCAGGGAATTTGACTCAAAATAAACTAACATACTTGGCCTAGGAGATTATATTTAATGATCCAAGCATCCTGTGATTAAATTTCAATTCTTCCTAGACGAAGGTGTTAACAATCTTCCTAGACAAGAAGGTGGACTTACAAATTAAGAGCTCATAGAAGTCCATCCTAAGAATGTTTTGTTAGAATATATTTATAAATAAAAAGATGGTTTCATATGAGCTCTATATTTATAAATAAAAGATAGACTTCTATGAGCTCTTCTATTGTTGGTGCGATTAAGAGTCCGTAGAAAGATGAACGCATCAAAGATAATTAATGAGTGTAGAGAAGGGATTGATTGTCTAACTAAAACATGAGATCAAAGCGTAATCCAAAACTCATAGTTCCGTTAGTAAGTCTAAATTCATTGACCACGACTCATGAAAGAGGTCATGGTAATACGGGTCAATTCAATATATTTAGAATTGAAATATCGATGGTTGATAATGAAGTACCATCACACAATCTAAAGAGGTCAGGGTAGAACAAGTACCTAATTGAAAAATTGAAATATCTGGTGATTGATAATGAAGCACCATCAACAATATCATTAGCTTCCCCGAAATTTCAGAGCTTCTTTGAGTTCATTAGTAGCAAAGAGGAGTTCAATACCACCCATCATGACAAAGGAAGAAAGAAAGGAATTGGAGCAGGCGAGGGCTTTGCATCGGGACTATATCGACCACCTCCCGTCGCTCATTGAAACTAGTGAATTCACGCTGTGGTCATTCTACGTGGGCTCGATAGCGTAATTCACTGCCACATTGCGAGCTTTCTATATCACTATTGCTACTGTTATTGGGTACTCCGGGAGAACTCAACAACCGTGGGAGTGTTGGGGTGTTGGGTATTGCGCCGGTCCTTTGAGGGCATGATTTTCAGCTGGTTTCATAGCCCCTAGCCGTATTTCGGTGCCAAGAATCATTCCAATAAGGTGATCCATCATCATATATAGTGTTAATGCTCGGAGATATGGACCAAGAGATAGAGAAACACCGTTTGTTGTGGTTGAGATTTCTGAATTTCTTCTTGTGTTTGATCCTGTGTTTGGTGTTGCAGTGGGCATATCAATCCCCTGCTTGTCACTTTTGGTCTCGCTCTTGGCTGAGAAAGTTTCCTTGCCAAGGGCTATTTTGTATATGATAGCCCAGTGTGTCTAGGGGCCATTTTTTGGGCCGGATTGGTTAAGGCCTTCCATAAGAGTTTCATGATATATATGGAGGTGGGGCTAACTACGTGCATCATGGATACACCAGTGTGGGTTTGGTCAGCTGAAATCATTGGTACCTTCGGTCCCGGTCTAGCACTGTGTTACTACACGCGATCCCAAACGAAGTGCCAGAGACTCCCATGTTCCCGTATGTTTATATATACTGATGCATATATGATCTTTAGTTTTGTACATGGATGGGGGCATGGATTTTACTAAACCCCTTTGGTTGTACGAGTGTGCCTTGGCCCCATTATCTATTGGGATTTCGTCTGTTTTCATGGTGCATTTGGCCACCATTCCCATCACTGAACGAGCATCAATCAGCAAGGAGCCTCGTGAAAGCGACGACCATTTATGGCCACAATCAATCCTGGAATGACCATGTAAGTATTTATCTCTTTTTCTTTGTGGTGGTTGGGATGTTGCAATAGTTTCATATTGACACTATGCAATAAGTCAATCATTGGCTTACTTGCTTTTTCTCTTTCTATAATTAGCTTAATACATAGTGCTTAAAATTTGCAATTTCATATTAGTGTATTGAGTTTGACCGGTTTGATTTATAGTGTTTTAGACACTCCCAAAAGTAGTATAAAGGGAAGGATCAAATAAGCTATATAGGTGTTTATGGAATTTTTATAAGGCTTATTTGTTTTTCCCCGGGTTAGGTACGTGTGGATGTAGTACTTTTAACGTTGAGTGCATTAGATTCATGTGCACAATCTTGTTTGTAATTTTAAAGTGTTATGAAAGACACACTAGTAGATTCCATAATGAAGAGTCTATTGCTTGTAATTTTTGAAAAAATGTTATGCTCCCTTTTTTCATTAAAAACCAAACTGGATTGCCCTAAAGATTAACATTAGGGTAATTCAATGAAACTAGTATTTGCTAAAGATGATACATGAACCTTAGGAGTTTGAATGACTTCAGCCGAGCAAAGTATTTGCTAAAGTTGATACACAAGCCCGATGAATATGATTTTGTTTGTGCAAAGTGGGATTTTGGGTGAGACCTTTTCCCCGGAGCTACATTAGCCACCGCCATCACTACAGCACATTCCCCGAGAGCAGCAGCCATCAACGCCTTGGGATCATTCCGAAGCAACGCCAATGTGGAATTAGGTGACACCGGGTTGTAGGTAGCGGTCTTGTCTAGTTTCGTATGTGTAGGTCTCACAGGTAGATTAATAATTTCTATGGACTTATGTCTAGCACTGGATGAGACCAAATAGCGACTCGCTGAAAACCGATTTTTAAAAGGGTAGCTTCCTCTCTCGGTGCCTTCATCAGAGGTTGGATTATTGACTTCTAAGAGACATAGAGGTTGAGGGAATCGCTCTGAACTACAAGTGCATAAGTGATAAGAATGCTTGTAATTTCTATAGAAGGGTTAGAAGTTGTGAATGAATGAACTCATAATTATACACGAGCCAAGTTACAAGGTAAGAGGAAATATTCCGACGATTGATCTTGGAAAAGAAAATGATGAAACGCGTACATTTATGTAGCCCTTCTTTTATAATTTTTGGTCGGATGTGTGGTCAACTCTTCTCCTAGAACAAACAATTGTAATTAATTTTTCAATGGTTACTAGCACAAACAATTGTAATCTCATTTTGAATGTCGTTTCTCCGATCATTTAGTACTCATTTGTACTTAAACATATCATGCCTTCAATCATTTCTAAACCACAATGGCCTCACATAAAATTCTCAAGGAGGCTTTAGATTTCATGAGTGCATCTCTACCGTACTCTTCACAAGTGTTCGATTGACAACATGAGCCCCATCAACATTCAATGTCTTCAATTATTGGAGTACTTTGTATCGTACCAAAAAATTGTCTTGTTTGGATTTCGAGGTCTTTGATAAGTGCATCTCTTCCACCAACCATACTAGCCTACCTATCTTTACACTTGTGGACAAGGAGGTTGGATTTGAAAGTGCTGCTCTTTCCTTCCCATTCTTCTTCTCGGTGCTTTACGTGGTTATAAACATCATTGGAGAACATGTGCCCACTCAAAGAGTCAATGCCTTCAATTATTGCAATACTTTATTGGTGTACCAAAAATTCTCTTTTGGATTATGAAGTCCGTGATAAGTCCATCCGCCCAATCAACCTTCAATGTCTTCAAGTATTGCAATAATTTCATCGGTATGCCAAAATTTTCCCGTTTGGATTATGAGGTTTGTGATAACCCGCATCTCTCCCACCATTTTTCCTCGCTTCCACATTCATTTCTACCGCATGGATCAAAGTTGGTAGTAGAAGGTAGGAAAAGTGATTGTGTTAACCTCATTTTAAATATATCAAATTGCTTTAAAAAAAATGAGATCTATCAATAATAACAAGATTAAGATAAAGTGAACCTTGTTTTCATGGTTATCATAAGTTTATGTCGAAGAAATTATATCTTAATAAGATTAAACTTTATTAAATCAGATTCAAAGTATCATATTATTATTAAAAGTTTCAACATTATTTTTTTAATTAATAAAGTGTATTTTAATTTAATTTATTAATCTATCTATATATATAATTTATTTTTAAATATAAATTAGTCTTATTTATGAAAATAAAATCATATTAATATAAATTAATATAAATTAATCATTCCATACTTTTTGTTTTTTTGAAATTTTGAAAAACATTTAAAAGGAATTTTATTATATATCAATATTAAAATAATATGGAAAAAGGATTAATAGCTAAATTATTTTTATAAGTTATTATTATAGAGATAAGCTTTGGAATATATTAGAAAAGTGTGAGGTTGCTTTTGCATTTAGAGTTATTGTGATAAGGTTATATGAGAATGATATTGTTATGTCTAGGAATATTAAGGGTTGATAAAAAGGAATTAATTGCAATATAGAAATTAAGAAAGATTCTCCCCCTATCCCTACCTTTATTGACATTCACATTGAAAAATTAGAGGCATGTTTGGAAGAAGTAGCCTTGTGGTTGCATAACCTCACCTAGATTAATCATCCCCTTTCTTCTTTACATTAGTGATATTGTTCTTACGGACATGACTCCACCTCATTTTGAGAAGCGAGGATTATTAAGGATTTTTTTTCTAGCATAGCTATGCGAGTAAACACTAATAAAAAAGGTTGTAATAATCAATCGAGTAGTCTTTAGTGCGACTTTTTTGAAGGCTTTACGATGACTTTACGGTGTAATTTCTCTAAATTCTGGTAGGAATTTATTGAAAAGAGAAGTTTGATTGCTAACTTTGCACAATCAAAGTGCCTTACAGGTTTTTTGAGGGTGCCGAATCCATATATACAGTCAAAAAACCAGCTTTGAATAACAAAACCAAGATTTTACCCTCAAAAAATTTTCACCGAATTTCGGCACCTAAAACTTCAAAAAGTCGCACTAAAGACGTGACTACATAATCAATTACAAAAAATGTAATTTATGTTAATTGTGAGCGATAATAACAAATCAAAGGAAAGTTATACAATAAGGTCTGAATTCAACCTTCATCACAATCTTAACCGTAAATGCAATGTTGGGAAAATGATTAATAGAAAGTGGAAAACCAATTTTTGTCTTAGGTGCAATTGTAGGTCAACAAATTTTGTGGTTTTGGAAAAAAGAAGAAGAAGCTCATATTTTAGACACCTCTTCATCTTTTTATCTTATATGGAGATGAAATTTTTTCTGTTGCATCATCTCTATAGAATCATAGAGGGAAATTGAGAAAATCCAAAAAATTTTAATAGTTTATGATCTTATTAAATGCAATATACCCTATCCTATCTTATAGAAGCTAGTCTTTCACCCATTGAGAGTTTTCCTATGACTAAGTACCTAATATAGAAGGACAAAGACAGTAACATGAAAAACAAGTGGCTCCCTAAGATTGCTTCAAAATGCGATCAAAATTTGGTGTGGCATAAAAGTCGGTTGGCATAAAGATTCTCAATCTTAGTCAAACTAGTGGAGAATAGAGGAGGCCACTCTAAAACGTGAACACCAATAAAAATTACTATCGCATATAAATTAAAGTTGAAATCATGGCGTGATAATGCAAGAGAGAATAAGAGAAAAACAAAATATTAAAAATTGGTCATTAACCATAATCCAAAGATCAAGTGTCATATTCTTGTAGCTAGTTTTAAGAAAGAAAAACATCATTACCCGTAATCAAAAAATAAACTTTGGGGGAGCTTTAGGAATTGAGCAAGACCTAGAATTTCATAGGATGCAAGTAAATGTCATTGCGATGTTAGAAATGTGAAGGATGAAAAAACACTTCCTTTTACAATGTCTTGCTTATTCTTATTGTGGCATGAAATGAAGTCGGGATTTGATGATTTTGGGACCTATTTTCACATAGATAGTGTTTGACTAGTATTAAATGATAAATAACTAATTTAACAAGACTAATGCGAAGCATCACTGGGCTCATTCAAGTACATGAAACTACCTTTGATGTCTAGCTTTGACATCTTAGAAAATTTTAATGGTATACATGTTGCTTGTGTTTGGGGAATTTTGTTTGAGTTTCAAGTTTTATATTTTCTAGAAAAATAATTATTGATATTTGGAAAATGTGTGATTTTATATTGGTATTGAAACGAAGCTAGTTTTGATCTTGATTGGAAATGAAATCAGATTTGATGAATTTGGGACCCTATTTCTTTTCACATAGATAGTGTCATAGTATTAAATGATAAAGAACTAATTTAAGAAGTCTAACGCTAAGCAACAATGGGCTTATTCAAGTACATGAAATTGTGTTAATGTCTAGCCTTGATACCTTTTGAAAATTTTAGTGGTTTGTTTGTTTGCTTGTTTAGAGGATTTTGTTGAGTTTGAAATTAGTCTCTTGAATGCTTATGGTTCTCATATCATGCATATATCGATAGATCGATAGATCCAGTTCTATTATTATAATCATTATTGTTTTCTTTATATATTTGGTGGTTTTGAGAAAAGATATTTTATTTCCTTTCACTTTGTGGCATGATTTCGACATCTTCACCTTTTAGAATATAGTAAAATATTTTTTCTTATTATAGATTTTTCTTGGAAAAAGAAATTATTGAGATTTAGGTGCAAATGCACAATGTTGTGTAGCATTAGTGTGATAAATATGGGATAGTGCAAAGCATAGTTTTGAAGATTAGTCTAAGTTGACTCGTACCTAATCAAAATCTACCAAGTTGATTGTTGGTTGAATGGCTAATTGTTGGTTCAATGGACGAAGGTCTTGCAGGCACAAATACCAAAGGGAAAAAATGGATCCCATCATGGGGTACTCTTTGTAATTCTCCACCACTGCTACCTTTCCTCAAACTCCTTTCCAACCTCAATATCGCTAGTAGTCGCATGACAAACAACACTACGCTAGCGTAATCCAGAAGAACGTGTTTTCCAAACTACACGAGAACTACTTTCCTCATGAGTCACCATGTGTCCATGCTTGGTCTCAAGTGGTTCTCTTCCTTCTACTCCTCAGTTCAATTACCATATCTTCATTGGAAGCAACACTCCGAACTCCACTAGACAACGATTCACCATTTTGTAGTAGTGATTCGCCACATTTGTACTGGTGATTCGGCCATGATTTTATAGGATAATATAATCTCGTGAGAGATTTGCCAAAAAATTATATATACATATTATATTATTAATAAAATCGCCTTCCATTTTTCCTATGTATCATGGGGATTCGCCTATTTTATATATATATAAATTTAGGGGGGTTCTTAAAATTATCCCTGGTCACTCCATTATAAAAAAAATGCATGGTAAATTGTCCCAAGACTTGACTGACA
Organism: Pinus albicaulis; assembly: GCA_034641835.2. Classification (NCBI taxonomy): domain Eukaryota; kingdom Viridiplantae; phylum Streptophyta; class Pinopsida; order Pinales; family Pinaceae; genus Pinus; species Pinus albicaulis. Next base: position 194,759 of record JAXQQM020082689.1, on the reverse strand, counting down.
AATCGTGTGGTAGGTTCAAGACGGATCTACAAGGTAAAGCAAGCTACCGGATGGGAGTGTGGAGGAAATACAAAGGCCATATTTGTGGCTCGGGATTTGTCACATATCGAGGGGATAGATTATGATGAGAATTTTTCACCCTGTCATAAGGTACTCTTCCATAAGGACCATCCTTACACTCTCACCTAGATGGACCGGTGTATTCATCAAATGGATGTGAAAAACTCATGTTGATCAATGGGATCATTGAAGAAGAGGTGTACATAGAGCGGCTTGAAGTTTTGGAGATCTTAAACAATGAGTCACATTTATTCAAGATCAAAAGAGTGTTGTATGGGTGCAGGTAAGCACCCCGTGCTTGGTACACTTGGATAGACATCTATTTCATCGGAATAGGCTTTCACGAAAAGTGAAGAAGATGTGAAAAATGTACCAGATTCTTGTTGAGGGTAAGTTATTGATCATTTTTTCTTTATGTCGATGCTTTAATTTTTTATTGGTGATGAGCAAAGTGATACGACCTGTGACAAGGAGGATCTAACAAGGGAGTTTGAAATGAAGGATATGGGCCTCCTTCATTATTTCCTTGGATTGGAAATATGACAAGGAGATGGTGAAATTTTTGTAGTGTCTCGAGGCAAGTATGCAAAGGAGATACTCGTGAAGTTTAACATGGAGAGATGCAAACCCATGGATACGCCTCTTCTAGGAAACTGGAGGAAAGAGGATGCTACTTTCGGAGAGGTAGTGGATGCTACTCGTTTATCGACAATTAGTGGGTTCACTAATGTATCTAGTGAACATGAGACCAAACATTTGCTATGCGGCTAACTAGTTGAGTCAAGCTATGAGTTAAGCCTACCAAGCTCTTTGGAAGGCGGGGAAGCATGTCCCGAGATACCTAAGGGGAAAATCGGAGTATGGTCTATGGTACAAAAGAACGAATGGAGTGAAGTTGCATGGCTTCACGAATGAAAATTAATGCTGAAGTCCATCGACAGAAAGAGCACATCGATGTGTGGATCTTTAGTATCAACTCTGCAGCTGTTTCTTGGTAGCAACAGAAGTAGAGATCTCGTGGCACCCGCCCGGGTGGAAGCGAGTACATGGTAGAAATTCAAGTTACATGTGAGGCTATCTGGTCGAGAAAGATATTGGTTTTTTTGCTTGGTTCCGAGATGGATCCGATAGCTGATTCATTGTGATAATCGCAGTTGCATTAAAATCTCAATTAACCTTGTGTCTCATGATAGGACCAATCATATAGATATGCGATACCATCATCTCAGATTGTGTACGGAGGGAGAATTATGTTGCTTAAGTACATTCCCACGGAAGATGAGGATGGAGATATTCTAACAAATGCGCCACAAGGAGCAAGTTCGAATACCATAGAGAAAAGATTAGGGTGAAGGATAATCGCTTTCTTGTTGAGAGGAGTGTTGAGATTCAATAAGAAAACTTTGGCACCCATGATGCTAGTGAAAATTAAGCACCACCACTAGGTGGGTTCCACAAGCTATTTTTAGGTGCATATCTATTTTACTATCCCTTAATATAGATGGACATTAAACTATAATCTAATCTCAACCTCGTCTTGAAAATAGTTAACTCAAGTGGAAAAATCGGTTAGACTAAGTGAATTTCGAGTTAAGAGGTTGGTTGGTGGGACATGTAGAGTGACTCTAGTTGTAACCGAGTGATTCTAGTTGTAGCAAGAGTTGGGAGTGTAGTGGTGCATGATTTGGTGCAAGTTGTAAATAGTTTAACTCGAGCTATGTGAGTTAAACTCGCTTGTGCTAGTTGTAACCGAAGATACACAATTGAGAGATCAAGTGAATTAAATATTAATTAATTCACATGTAGTGTTCTCACATTAAATTAAAAGATTTACTATATAAGTGCATGCATGTTAGATCTCGAGTGGAGACCCAATTGATTTCTAGGTGAAAGGGAATGATAACTATCAATTGTGAAGTATCCGTTTACACACATGCAAGCACACACACATTAGATGAGCCCATGATACTTGCATAGTCAAGTGAAAAGTAAATATTTCATCTCTTCAGGGATTTCTTTCAATAGGATTGCATAGTGAAGGTAGGCTCTTTGCACTACAAGAAAAAAATCACATTGGTGAGGGTCATGCTTGTGACGGGACCTTTGAGTCCATCACCAATGTCACATACTGGTGACTCATCATTAAAAAAGCTCTATATCGTAAGTGTATATAGTGATGGTCCTTTTTGGTCCGTCACCAAAGACATTTTCAAAGGACACTTTTGGTGAGGGTCGTTAAAAGCGTCCATCACTAATTCTCTCTTTGGTGACACTTCTAGTGACAGAACTTTTTAATGACCCTCACTAATGCTCTACTTTTTAGTGACGGTCAAAAAATATTCATCATCATTGATCACTAAAAACCATCACCGTAAGTGTATATAGTGATGGTCCTTTTATGGTCCGTCACCAAAGATATGTCACTTTTGGTGAGGGTCGTTAAAGGCCCATCACTAATTCTCTTTTCGTGACACTTCTAGTGACGAAATTTTAATGACCCTTACCAATGCTCTTTGTTACTTTTGGGTATCAATCAAAAAGTGTCCATCATCATTGATCGGGATCCAATGAGTTTTTGATGATGCTATGTGTGCCCTGTTAATATATTTTTTGTGAAAAGATAACATGATGACCATTATTGTGGAGCATTTTTTTATAATATGTCCAAGGCCATAGTGGTTAGGGTCAATCAATTTTTTAACAGTAATAAGTGTATATCATTTCCCTCAGCAATGACTAGTCAAATAGAGATTTCCTATGAGTCAACACATGATTCATACTATTAAGTTAATTATCTAGAAAATTTCATTTAGATAAAGTTCCACTATTGTGTAGGAAATATAATATTTAATACATAATCGAGCTCCCGACAATTCTATTAATGAGAAAGACCTAACAATCCTCAACAATCTGGGCACACCTTAAATTAATGCTTTGGCACACACTAACATTTTCTTAGCACCCCACATGTCTTGGAACATCTTTATATCTAGAACATCTTGTGATGACACCGACGCCCAAGCACATGGTGGAATGCGCTAGCACAACATGGAACTCTCCTAGCATGTGTTGCATCGCATATAGCCCCTAGCATGCCCCGGAACACCTTGGTTGAATGCATTGACATACATTAGCACTTGGCACACAATGCCACTTGGCAGGTATTGGGAGCTATTATTAGTGTGCCCTAACATGCCCCTTTTTCAAAAAGATAAAGTCCTAACTTATTAACCCTCTTATTGGTTCTTCTTTTGTTGCCTTGACACATATTGACATACCACGGCACCCCAGCACCCACATCCTAGCACCTAGTATGTATTGGCATATCGTGGCATTAATAATTGGCACATGATATAATTAGCACACCTTTGAACTCCCAAGCACACTTTGGGAATTCTTAATATGCCTTGATATTCCTATAGCATGCCTTACTAATGCTTAGCACACCTTGTCACTCCCTCCTGGCATGACAACTAACACCGATCATCGACAGCTAGTCTGCACGATAGTACACGTCTCATATTCATTAATCTACATAATTTCTTTACATAGTGCTCCCTCAATGTTTTTTTCCTAGTACTCTTAACACTCATAAACATGCCTCATCACTCTCTAGAAAACCTTAGCACTCTTCAACATTCCCTTCCACTTCATCACATGCGTAACACTAGTCCCTAACACATATTGGCACTTGGCATGTGTTGGAGCTTGGAAATTCTTAGCATATATGGAATACGTTGAGATGCCTTGGTAGGATTTAGCATGGTTTAATATTAAATTTATTTGTGAAGATCAATTGTTGGAAAGTAGGTGAGAACAACAAAGAATACCGGCAAATTTAGGAATGCACTAAGAATTTTCACTTGGCACCTAGTTTGCTGCCTAGTGTTGGTGCTGCCCTAGCATGCCCCTCTTGGAAAAGGTAAATTGATGAATTATTAACCCTCTTATGTGTTCATTTCCTTATAGTTTAACTTTTTTCTCCCTTTTTGTTGTCTTGATGAGCCCCCGACACGCATTGACACACCCTTGCACATCTTGGCATGCTTTATCACTTGGCACATCTTAGCATGTTTGACATGTATTCCCACTATCTGGAACATCAAGGGGGTGAAGAGAGATTTAGTCCTAAAGTAGGTTGAGTACGAGGGCTGAGTAAGGGTTGCCAAAGGGAGGTCATGATCATCCTCCAAGAGCAAGATCATCATGTGAGGGTTCAGAAGAATGTTGCATACCTTAATGGTCGATTTGCGCTAGGAAGTAGGATGGCATATTGTTGGTTCTCTTCTAGAAGATCAAGCTTAAGAGAGGTTTCTCATGAGAATCTGGGCATGTGATTTCAATGGTGTCTTTGTGTGAAGGCCGCATCAAATTATGAAATGTTGAAATTTGCAACAAGAAACAGTGAGATTGGAAACCAGAAAGGACAAAAAAAATGCACCCACACTGGTGAGGAATTTTGATGCACCAGGAGTGAGGAATGTGGGGCGTCTAATTTATTTTTCCCTTAAATAAATTGGACAATAAATTGTAATTTCATCTCATAACAACTTGTGTCAGTTAATTAAGTCATGATGATCGAGTTAGCTCAAGAAATTCGAGTTGAGGGTCTAAGATGAGGCATCTAGAGGGATTCTAATATTTTTGGGGTCCAGTTGAAGTTGATGCATTAGTGGGGTGAAAGTGTAATTAACTCAATTAAATGAGTTAAAATCAGTTTAACTAGTTCTAACTGAGTGATGAGCTAGTGAGAGGTCCAGTGAATTAAATTAGATTTAATTCACAATGAGTGATCAATCAGATAACTGATAATTCGCTATTAATAGTTGCATGCATGTCATTTTCGAGGAATACCCAGTTGAGACAGAGGTTAAAGGGAACATAACTCTTAGTTGTATTCAGAGAAAATTTCCCATGTGCAATTATAAATTCATTGGGATGCCATGATGGATTGTGAAATCAAGGAAGACTGATTTTCCTAATTAATAAGGAGTTAATTCCCTAGGAATTGCATGAGCAAGGCAGGCTAAAGTAAGGATGAGAATTGGCTAAGTACTAGACCAAGTTTGCCTAGATCAACAGGAGACAATTGACAGAGTGTTGGAGAATTTCATGAGAGATTAAGCATTGTATTGTTTCATGATTCCTTGACTTAATACACAATAGAGATAGAGGGGTTTTGATTACTTGCTTTCCCCAAACACATCATGTTGTTGTGCGATTGATAATTTATTTCTCTTACTTATATGTAATTGTGTGATCGTGTTTTGTTTCCGTAAATTGTAGGAAGGATTTAGTATCTTGTTTTAGTAGATTACAAGATCAGATTGAATCTCATTGGTTAGATTTTCTACATGGTATCAGAGTAGGAATTTTTTGGGTGGAGAGTTTGTAGAGAATATTTGAATATTTTGGTGTAAAATTTTCGAAAACAAATAGAATATTTGGATTCCTTGCGAAAATTTACCCCAATGGAAAAAAAATGGTCAAATCGGAGCTCGGATGAGGGAGATATCATCTATTTAAAATCAACTCTTTTTTAGAAACTTTTTCTAACTTCGGGACAATTACACTGTGCGCGAGTCAAGAACCTATATGCACTTGAGGTACCAGATGCATGCAAAGCTTTGAGGAGAAAGGCAGAAGTTAGATACTTGGTGGTTTAGAGGGAGCATAAATTACCTCTCAACATGCATCTTCATGAGAAGCAGTCTCAGAAGGTTGTGGAGTAGCTTCCACAATTGTAGAAGTAGAGAGGAGACCGAGTGGAAGCGTCCACTCAAGCAGAAACCTCCATGAGGGGGAAATTTCGAGCCAGATGGGAAGAGGGAGCAGCCATACCTCAAGGTGTAAGGTGGGGTTATGTGTAGACATAATCCCAAGATAATAAATTTGGGCAAGGTCCATTGAGATGGCGTGTCTCATGGATCGCCATTGTCTCTTTTAGTTTTTCAGTTTCCTTAATTTTAGCACAATTTACTATTTTTGTCAGTTTTTCGGGTCCTGAATTTTTAGAGCCGTTTTGAGGCGCCAAACGATGTTCTTTGGGCATGAAAGGTTTGGAAATTTCATAGAAATCATATTATCACTTGTATTCCTCAGAGAGATCTTTTTAACGAGGTATCATGTGCATCAAACGAAGATCATATGACCAAGTTACGACCTTGGGAAGTTGGTTGCCCAACTAACCCCAATAGGGCCCATAAAATCTTGGTGTTATATCTCCTCAAGTTAGGGTTTTGGTTGTTTAGGGTTTTGTATTATTTTAAATAATAAAAATACCCTTGATCCTTATTGTAACACAGTTCAGAGGAACATAACTATCAGTTGTATTTATAGAAAATTTCCCATGTGCAATTATAAAGTCATTGGGATGCCATGATGGATTGCGCAATCAAGGAAGGTAGATTTTACTAATCAATATGGAGATAATTCCATTGGAATTGTGTGAGCAAGGTAGGCTGAAGGAAGGCTGACAATTGGCTATGTACTAGACCGATTTTTCCTAGATTAGCAGGAGACAATTGGCAGAGTGCTGGAGAATCTCAAGAGAGATTAAGCATTATATTGTTTCATGATTCCTTGACTTAATACAAAATAGAGATAGAGGGTTTTGAGCATTTTCTTCCCTAGATACATCTTGTGTTGTGTGATTGATAACTTGTTTCTCTTACTTATATGTGATTGTGCGATTGTGTTTTGTTTCCACAAATTGTAGGAAGGATTCGGTATCTTGTTTTAGTACATGATTAAAAGATTAGATTGAATCTCGTTGGTTAGATTTTATACATGAAATAGAAGAGAGGGTTGATACCATCTTTCCTTGTGGTGGTTAGTAGGTCACAAGGTCTGTGGTAAAGACCAACATAAATGGAGGATGGCTTGCAGTATAATTTAGAGCTATAACAGAAGTCGACACAGGCGTAATATTGACTGAGTTAACCCTAGTTTGAGGGTCGACATTGAGATTTGAAGTTCATGTCAAGATTCAGTCAAAGAAATGCCCAAAATCTATGGATCCATATGAGCTAGGTCGAGTCCCTTATGGAGGCAAGAGTCGTGTTTTTTCTATGTGTGGATAGGGTTTGTTCTACAACAATTAGAAGTACATAAGTATAATGCCCTAGTTAGGATAGTTTCCTAGCATGTTTAGTTCATAAGGTATGACCTTAAGATTGTGACAAATTTGTGTAGAAGAAGATGGGTTGTGACCCTTAGAGCGAGGTTTATTTCTGCAATAAAGACCGCAGATCTGGAAGATGGTTTGCAGATTTAGTATGTGTGGAGACAACAGATCCAAAGGAGGGTGGAACCTAAGTAGAAGATTGAGCATGCAGAAGAAATGTGCCATATGAAGAATGGATTGACATGCAGAGGAGTTGATTTTGGTGGACTTTCCATAGATTTTTAGACAAATATCTGAAGAAACCTATAAAAAATTAGTAAATGGACTGTTAGTGGCTGATTTTTTACCCTAGTTCAGTCATCTACAGATTGTTAGAAGTATGATAAGAGGAGTAGTTCATATTTGTTCATAGATTGGACAACAAAGATCAAATTATTGATACACAAGAATAGAGATCTTGAGAGGACTCAAACCATTGTTAGGTGGCAGATTGAAGAGCCCTAGATGAAGACAATATTGTGGGACCTAGATCAGTAAAAATAATTGACTGTGGTTGGGCAGATTGATGGTAGGCCAAGTAAAGTTGGAGGGTTGTTAGGTTACTATCAAAGAAGAGCCCTGACTCTTGTTCTGGTGAAGGACAATAAAACTGGTAGAAGAGCAGGTGTATATGGCCTAAGGATGTGCAGACTTTGAAGGACTAAAGTAACAGTCAAGTGGGCCAACCAATTAGCCCTAGTTCACTATATTGTAGAGGATTGATTCAGTGAGAAGAAGGGCAACCTACATAGCCCTGGACTTCTCATCTTGGACCTGTAGTATGGAAAAAGTGGGCATACCAAAGAGTTGTTCACAAATGGAATTGTGAACAACTTGTTACCACTCAAACTAGTAGTGGATCTAAAAGGGGTTCCTAAGAGGGGCGACTGCTAGGATAAGGGAAATGATGGAGGCTTAGCCCATTTTCACCACAGCTAAGGATCCTTGCTCTTCACGGAATTTCACTGATGGGTGGAGTCTCGGTAGTTTAGGAAGTCACTTGTAGAGTATAGGTAAATGAAAAGGTGGGAAGTGACCCTCGAAACCCTTTCCCTAAGATAAAATAAAGAGTGGGACTTGCTTTCCTTTTAAGAAAGGGAATTATCTTCTAGGGAGAGAGGAGGGGGATTGAAGGGTTGAGGGAAAAGAATAAGAATTATTAAGGAAGTTCTCAATCCCTAAAATCCTTTGGGAACTTGGATTCCCAAATGGTCCTTAATGAAAGGCCTTTAACACCAAATGGGACCACACGGGGCCAAGTGGACCCAGCCCAGGTTCGAGGATGGAATTTAGCAACCAATGATGTTCCTATCCTAGAAAAGGTGATGGGAAAGGATCGGACAAGTGTTTTTACTTCGATAGGTCAAATTGATCCTACTAGGTTCTATCCTTGGGAACACCTACGCAAAACTTGATCCTAGAGCTAGGGCTTGAGGTATCCGGAGATTCCACCGTTGAAATTAGCCCAAGTTCTGAGGAGAGTGAGGGCACCCTGCAATGCAGCTACCTCTAGGAGATAGAATTTTTCCTCTAGCTAGATTCCTGGGAAATTGTTACCCTAGGTGACCTAATGGGGCTAGACCTAGGGAATGTGAAAATTTCTTAATCTAAGAAACCCTATTGCAGTATCTTGATTTACTTCTCCTACTTGAATTAAGTTACAAGTTAATTTATGAAATATTCAATAAATTAGCGAAGTAAATAGTAAATACAACTAGCAACCTACACATACAGATCAAATATTGAATAACATGCTCATAGACAAAGTGACACACAATTTTTTTGGACAACTATCCCCAGAAAAACCCAATGTGAGAAAACCGGTGCAGCTAGCTCTGGAGGGTTTTCATTATTATGTTGAATCTAAGTACAACAATCCCGGGCACCAAAATTGGTTCACCCAACAGAGAAATAAAAACGGCAGTAATACGCTACTCTGAATCCCTTTACGTCAGGCTAAATGGCCTGCGTCGGCCTCTGTGCTGCTCAGTAAGGGCCTACGTCACACCTGAAGGGCTTAAACTGCCCCTGCGCTACCCTGATTGGGCCTGCGTCAGCCCTGCGTGGCTCTTGCTACGTCTGCGCTGCCTCTGCTGGGCTTTGGATGGACTGCGTGGCTCCTGCTGCCCTTGTTGTTGTAGCTGGCTGGAATGCTTAAGCAGAAAAAACACAGGTAAGAAAGAAGGCACTGGCCAAAGGAAACGCATAACAGTAAAAAAAATTTAAGAAATGAAATGAAAATAGATCAATGTCCACAAATAACTGAAATAGCTCAATGGGACTAGAGAGTAAAAGCTTTGACAACAACAATAAGTGCTTATAGAATCAGCTAAGAGAACAGAGGAGACTAATTCATGAGGTTAAAATGTTGTATAATTGTTGGCACAAGAAAACTATAGAATTGTTAGAGTAAATCTCTGCAGGTACCATTAGTTGGTGATCATCGAAAATCATTTCATTTCATCAAATACCCCGATGAATGGACCTTACAAGCTATTTACGTAGACAAACCCCACAGAAGCTGTGTGATGGAAAAATATTCACACGATATTGAAGAAAACACCTACCAAATAGGGATGACATTTCAAATGGGGCAAGAAACAATAGAGAGATAGAAATCGAAAAAGTTAAAATGCTAGGGAAACATGAAAGCAACTAGGTAGCATGGTAGAAAGCACAACAAAGAAAATTATAAAAATGGAAAACCCTACAAATTAGCACCCATCCAAACATCACCACAATTTTTTCTTTAACTCTAAATCTCCAAATTCATCAAATTATATCCTTTATTCAAACCCGATCCTCTCTGTTAGCCATTCTGAAGATAAGGCTGAGAAATTACTACAGAACCATCACCTACATGTAGTGATCTTATTCTGTGACTAGAAAACCTACTTTCGTGAAGACATAGAAAGGTAAACACTCTTTGCCAAGATTTTCCATACAGCCCAGGTTGAGCAACCACATATACATCACCAGTTTTTTCTCTTCAGATTTGTAACTTAGAAGAGCTTTGTCTGACCACCTCCAGGTTGCTCCCAGAGTCACCCAGGCAAGCCCTTTCAACATCATCCGAGTTTTTTGTTGTTGTTGTTGATCACTTCCTTTGGACGAAAATTTTGGCACCCTATAAGAAGATTGTTGAAACAAAATCCACTCATAAGCTCTTCTTCAAGCATATTTTGCTTCATTTTGGGTTGCCAAAGACCATATTTCTTGATAGGGATAGTAGGTTCCTCAGCATTTCCTGGTTTAACCTCTGGTCCATGAAAAACATCAAGCTTGACCAAATCCACTGCCTTCCATCCCTAGATTGATAAATAAAAAGTACCCATATGATTATTGTAAATGTCCTTAGAGTATACAATTGTGAGGATCCACATTCGCATGTTGAAAGCCTTCCATATTTTCAATAGAAATTTGACATAACTCTTCATATTTCTATTGCCCACAAGTCTTTTCAGGTGTGTTTGGGGGTCCCAAAAAATTGACACAAATTGATGTAGCTATATTCATGGAATAACACATGAAGATACCTCCCAAACTTGGAACAAGGTAAGCAACGATACCAATTTTGAGGAATGTATCTAACAAATTCAATAACAAGTTCATGATATTTTATAGAAAGTTGTGAACTCCAAGTACAAGTAGATACACAATCCATTCGGATCCACATAAGTTTCAGGTTGATGACGAGTTATGGTTGGACTTGCATAAAGAGCAATTGACAAACTCCTAGAAGAAGCTCATACCATTTTGATACGAGCCTTACACCATCACCAAGGCTATGGGTGAGAATTCTTTCGAGGATAGTCATAGGATGATTTATATTACTTCAAATGTATATGTTAGGATGATTTATGCTTGATGGGGTGCATGTCTAGAAAGAGTTCCCTTAAGAGAATGAAAAATATGATCGCATGATTACTTACATAAGTAATTGTGATATCTACTCGAATGACATGAGGTAACTACATAAGAGATTTTAAAAGTGACATTTTTAAGGTTTTTTTTTATATCAAGGTACGTGGATCATTATGTTTTTTTTCCAAAGCATTTACATATGACTAAATTTTTTAAGTAGTACATCACTCTAATATTATTTCTCTTACATTCTCCTAGGTTATAATTCAAAGCATCATAGGTACTAAAATTCATGAAACTCTTGTTTTTTTGCTCTAAATAACTAAAACTCCCAAGTGTGCTACTCTTAATATTCAAACTTGCACTATTGTTAATACTACTTCCTCTAATTGTTATTTTTCCTCCATAAGTAAGCTGACTATGAGGTGGACTTGAACCATTATTAACACGCTAGTGTAGTGTTACCTATTTGTATTTAAGAAGCATAAGGGGCGGGGTTGGTATAAGGCCAACTTTGCTATTGTTTAGTGCCATGCCCACTACTAGGTTCTCATCCTCTGTTGGCCTTAGGATATGGTTTCCCATTAGTTCATTTATTCTTTCTCATTCGCAATCTCATCCTACATTGCATCCAACCTGCTACTTTGTAATCACATATCTCTCATAACCTCACTCCAGTGTGTTCATTAGACCTCATTGAGGTGTATTGACTACCACTCTTTATTGAGCTATATTTTATCCGATCAACCCTTTGTTTTTCGCCAACCATCCTCTCACCAACTCACCTTTCTCATTGAAATTCTCCAACTCCTGTCATCCTCACTTCACTTACCACTTCTTTCATGAGGTTTAATCTCCTTTTTGAAAATCCATCATTTCTCTTCTTCAAGGCCTGCTCACATCAAGTTCAACCACCACTCATTGATATGTCTCTGCTCACTCAAAACTTATCTGCCCTGCTTTTTGGCTTTTATGTCCTTCAGCAGCCAGGCTTTAGTCTTTTGAAATCTCATCATTTTCCAACTCCATTGTAACATTTACTTTATTTAGCAATGGACCAAAGTCTTTAGCACCACCCATACCATAATCAACCACCATGCCATAATAAAAGTTAGTAGTAGGAAACAAATTTTCCCATCCTTTGTGGGGTGTGTAATCGATAAATCTAATCTCAAAACTTACTTTTCCTAGCTTTTGATTGAAAGCTAGTTCATGATTTTGTTTCGAATATCAAAATTTCTCAGTTTCCTAGTCTGTCGCTCGCAGTCAGGGTTTGTCCAACGCAGTAGGAAGTGGGCGTGTCCAGTGTTATCCAACTATGGTTTCGATCACGACTCGTAGCCCAGGCTACAGCGAGAGTGTCTAGTGGGATTTATCAGATAGGCGTGAGATGGCCACGACCATGCCATCTGCTTCCTCACGAGATGAAACTACTTGGTTTTTCGTGCCTTTCCATGTGAATCGGTACGACGTTTGTATTAGACGCATTTCGGTATGAAACACCATTTACTTTACGTGAACATCTGCACTGTCATAAATTGTTTTTCAATGAAATTGTTTGAAAGCTTTCCACGTATAAAGTGCGCAGAGAAATTGATCCTAATAGGCTAGGTGTGTCAAAAAGCCCGGTGCTCGTGTTCGTGTGAATAACATTTCAACGTCTTCCAATGATCAACTCTTTCTACTTCTGTGACTGGTTGCATTAAGACATAGAGTGCAAACGCTCGGCTACCCAAGGTGTGCGAGGATGACGACTACTTGGTGCCAGAAATAGCACACTTCACAAGAGGCATGACCTCGGTGTTTGTCTCTCATGTTGGTGTGCATGGTTATAGGATAGCTTTGCAGTTTTACATGAGCATGCGACCTAGGCTGTACAGCTTTTAGTATGGGGTTGAGAGGGTGGTAGTTAAAGGGTAAGGTGTCGTGGGGTTTTCCTGTAGGCTTTGAGGGTTACACGAGCAGTGAGTTTAAAGTCAGGAGGTACAAATTGGGGGATGCGGTTTTCATTCCCGAGCTGATGGACGATGGTTTGACGTAGCCTAGACTTTGATAAGAGGATTTCCTCTAAATATTTCACTGCTGTGTCTTTACCGACACGCAATGGCCCTCTCACATTGCCACGGCACTATCTATATGATGACTTTTAGCAAGCCTCGGTGGCACATGAGCTTTACTCTTTCAGAAATTGGTATCTTACCTAGACGGCGCCTTGCATGCGTGCGTTCCTGTGTGGGTCTGGTAGTCATTTGTTTGGGAATGCTTTCATCTTGGTTCGAGCTGGGGATGGCGTCCAGAGTGTCCATTCACTCTCTGCTTTTCATGTCTCCTCTGGTTTCATGCATTATTGTCTGCATGTCCAAATTATCATCCCGTTCGTCTACGTATCTCTTCGAGGAGGGATTGGGTATGTATCGTCATCCTATTGTCATTTGGGGCATGTGTGATATTACGGGTGTTATTTTAAGAGTATAAGGCGAAATGGTAAGGAGACAAAGATTTGATTGTGTTGTATCCCTCCTCTGTGGTTGCGATCTTTGGTTTCTCGTTGACATGTACCACTGACATCGGTCACATCTTTAGTGTGCTGAGTGGTATCTACCTTTGGAGAAAGTGGGTTGATTCTCTCATCATGTTTCTCGCCCTTGCAAGAAAAACTTTGGATTTAGACTTAGCTCTAGATGGTGGAAACTTGCCAGCTCGGCTGTGTGATGTTGTTGTTGTTGTCACGTATACGCCCATTGTCTGGCGTGGTCTGCTTTTCCGCGTAGATTTTCCTGGTTTTTGGGAAAGGCACGAGTGTCGACTTTTCATCACTCGATTTTAAGGAATGTACGTCGACAGGGACCAATGCTTTCCCTCAACATACACAATATAACAGATGCCGAATTTCAAAAGGTGGCGACGGGTCAAACTTAAGGTGATACGGATGGTTTTAACAGAGGAACACACCTCTCGAGAGGCTTCTTACGTCCTTTGTCGATGATGCTGTAAATCATTTTTCTGAGTGAGTTTCTCGACTGTTCAGTGTCCTTTCTCTCCAGTCTTCTCTATTTTCCGTGTTATATGAGGAAATGATTATAAGGGTGGCTCGGTTAGTGCACCCAGCGTACTGCATTTTATGTATTTGGCCTCGCGATGTGGTAAACATTCCACAAGGATTTAGTAGTGTGGCTACTCGGCAGAGGATCTGAATGAGGGTTCTCTCTCTGCGTGTGCTAAAACAATGGCCTCCGATGTATGTGTCATCCTATAGTGCAGTGGGCTGTCTAATAGGATTCTAGACTGAGCGTCTTCCTTCAGAAATAAAAATACATTATTGGCCATTTCTATATTTGGACGCTCCGAACTAAGGGATCAGAATATGTGTCATTACGGGATTGTGATGGTCCGATTCCATGTACATTCAAATCTTTCCACGTCTGACGTGTGAGACCCTACATTCTATAAAATATAATTACGTCCCCCATCACATTAGCTTCTCCTTACATTGGTTTTCTGTATTTGGCGGTGCTGCGGTATGTCGCCGGCCGGTCGGAGCACATCAGGTTGTCGCGACGATGGATAATTCAGCACCTTGGGATTGGTCCTCGAGCCGAATCCGTTTTGGGCTTAGAATGCGACACTTCGGCTCCTGAGGCAACTTCATCGAGCTAGCGTCACTGGGTAGGAACATGAAACGTTTGACGTAAGTGGAAAAATTTATCATTAGGCATTGTTGCATACCTCAATACACCAGACTTCTAAGTGAATGTGTACGGGTGGGAAATTTGTCATGGCACGATAAGAAAGGAACAAGTCCGCCCGAGGGAAAAAGGAGGCAGAGGCTTCATACAAACGAGAAGATGGAGGTCAAGGAAAGTCACTTTGGATCACGAAGATTTATGTAGAAAAGGGCTCGCGAAGCTTGCGGAAAAGGGAGGCTGGTTGGAAGGTGGATGTTCCGACGGAAACGAGGTGACATGGATGTTTTGGGTATCGCCCAATCTCCGGTTTCCATTAATCGGATACTCCTCAGAAAGTCAGCATGCTTTTAAATGGCCGTGCTTTAGCATTCACTTTATGGATGAGAGGGAAATTTTTCAAAACTCGTCCACTGGGACGCGGTTCGCTGTGGTTTGTGCGGCTAGTCCCTTGGTACTTAGGATTTAATCTGAGTTATGGAAGCCCCCAAGAGCCGAGTCATATGGGGTCAAGGCACTGATCTTCTGCTGGAATTATGGACTTGTCAAGTGTTCTGTGAGCCAGCTGAAAATTCCATTGGGAATACTAAAGTATATAGACCCGAGTGTTTGTCGGGCGTAGCTGACAAAAGGACTGTACCGGATTGCGGGTCGGTAAGTAATTTTGCGTTTGCCCGGAGAGATGTGACCTCATGCGGGGCAACGTTCATACTGCGCCAAAGAATTGACTACCAGGGCATTCCTTACTGAGTGTCTTGTATGCCATAAGACAGAGTCACCCTCCGAGAATGTGCTCTCTTCAGCTGCTGGGTGGATCGTAGTGGTCCTTTGAGAAGGGATGGCTGCGTCGACTGAAAACAATGCCGCTCCGCACGAGAGGTCTTATCTGCACTCTCTCCCTCATTTCCCTCTTGATGATGATGATTTTGTTTCTGCATTTCGCTGTAGTGATAGGTGCCGCTCCCGATTGATGATGGGCGGTACGGGATTTTTTCAACCCTCTGCTGGTCCCTTCCGTGCTGCCGGGGTGGGTCGGGTGTCCCGGTCATGTTAACGAGCTAATGATGGGGTAGATCGAGCATCTCCTCATGCGGTGGATAAAAATTTAGGACCCCGGCGTTATTGATAGGAAATGGTCTTGTCACTCTTTGTGTCCGATAAGATGATTGGTCGAGAGAGAAATTGCTCATTCAACCCACTATATGAGTCGTGAGCCTTAGGAGAGTGTTGGGCGTACGAGGTCACACTTTCACATGCGTGCCATTCAGACCCTCTTCTATTCCACTCTGCTTTTATGTCGTAGAACCATCTCATGTGCACAAGTGCCCGTGGATAAGTGATGCTTCTAATGCCCCTTTGTCTTTCTCCTCGGTCCCTTCCGATGATCCGTGAACACTGCCGGAATCCCCACACAATACGCAAGTGGCCGGTGACATTGACTCACTGCATGGGTAACTCACATATTTACCTTCCGGCCTCTTACGGTTTTTGATAAGGCTATTGTCTCGTTGGTGTCAAATCCCAATTCTTCTCCGTGTCAAATGTCACCATCAAGAAGAGAAAGGGGTGCAGGGAAGACTCCAGAGGTAATCTTAGAACATTGTCGCCACTGCCTCGGTGGAACAAAGATAGCTTTACTTTCGACATTTCCCATTGCCATAGTCATGACCAATCCTCGGTGACAATTTACGGGCGCTTAGAAGCGATGCCACCCCACTAGACTGTTCCCACGATGATTCTGCTTTCAAATACGTCTATGAATATTAGGATTGGCGATGCCTCCAAACAACATTGCCTTCGGAATATTTTTCATCTCTGTGAAAGAAACGCGTTATTTTAAGGTCAAGAGACTCGTGTGTGTCAGGAAAAGGCCATAAATGCTTTTTAAAGTATTTTTAAAGGTTGGCATGCAAGCCGGCGGTTGATTCCCGACGGACACTCTAGTGGCATGATTGCGCTTTTGGAACCCCCTGTGAGGCGACTTCCTCAAAGACATACATTTTTCGTGGCATTCTTTTGATTTGGCTATATTCGAGGTATCGAAGGGATGTTTAATATAATCAATCTCATATGCTCCATATCATAACAGGTTCCCCATTCTGAAGCAGGGTTTAGCGTACGGGAATTCTATCACTAAAAGAAATGTAGATCGTTATGGGTAGATTTTAACTCTTTCACATTGCTAGCCAGCGACGACATGTGCCGAATGAGATGAGACCCATTTAGCGATTATTTTAATGGTTTGTTTTCAAATAATCACATGATTTGACATACGCCCTAATCCTATTATTTCCCACATGCCAGAATAAAAGGTTGGAAGGTGATTATAGTGGCAAAAAGGGCCTCGATTCGGGCCTGCAGAAAGGACAATCTTATTAATGCACCTTTGGCATGCCGGATCCTTCGATAGTGGCCTCAAACATATCGGACCATATGCCAGTCCTTCTAACATGGAGGTTGGGTGATCGCTCACAAGTGTTTTCCCCTATAAATTTAACCGGGCATGGCCGTGGAGGCAGCGAGGATTTTCGTGAATCTCAGTGGGGAGTCTTGGCTGAGCGAGGATGGTATCTCGAGCAAATTGGTGGGATAGTGACTGATTTCCATTTCTCAAAATGCAAGAGGATGAAGGAAGGTGGCAAAAAATGGGGAAATCAATAAGAAATTGAGCTCTCAAGGCTGAGATTATCGACATAAAGAAAAAAATGAAGCAGATATATGTAGGCTTTAAGGAAATAGTTTCCATATGCTCAATCTAACAAACGATCGAGAACACCGGGAGGCGAAATTAAAGCAAAGATTTCTCCTCATTGAGGAAACTTCCACATGGAAGGAGGCTGAGAAGAAGCGAGGAATAGATGAAGCTAAAAGAAGGGGACCCAAACACAAAATAATTTCACAAATGTGCTAGAGATAGAAGAGTGCAGTAAATGCTATTTGGCAGCATTAAGAGGGCGATGGAAGCATTGGAAATCAGTACTGCTCGGATATACGAGAAGGAGGCCTTTCGACATTTCTCAACTTTTTATCAAAATGATTCCGGTATTGATGAAAACTCAAGCCAAAAAATGGTTCTTGGAATTTCGGGATCGGTGGGATTTTCAGGTAGAATGATACTAAGCTTACGCAGAACATGTCACGGTTCGTGGAGTTGACAGGGTGCTCAAATCCTACCGCTCACGACAGAATTCTCGGGCCATTCTGACAGGATGGACATCAGAATTCTATATTTTCTTTCCGATATTGTGGTTCACGTCTGGATTGCAGAAATGGCCTGAAATTTTTCAGAACCTCGGAGACATTCCATCAAAGTCTAAATTCCACTTTTATTGCTCTTATTCAAAGGTTGATGATCCTTCCTCCTTTGGGGAGTTTTCGGCCGATCGCTCCTTTGCAGCTCAGTACAGATCTCTCTCCAAAGATAATTGCCAAAGCTGATTAAAAGGCAAGCCCTCTACGAACACATATCTCCACGAACAATATGGGTTTCTTAAAAGGCGGACATCCATCCATGAGTGCAATTTCCATTGCACAAGAGATATTACATACTATGCACTCGTAAGAAAAGAAGCAAGTGTTATGAAAAGTGGATTTGTTCAAAGGCTTACGACACCTTTTAACACGGATTGATAGTATCATCCATCTCGTGTCGCTACAAAATTGGGTTGCCTCTTTAGGATCATTAGCTCAGATAATGTCATGGAGTGACTCTTTGTATGATATGTTGTTATTATTAATGGCCTTTCCTGCCACTGAAGTCAGGAAGGGGACTTCAAAGCAAGGTTGCGCGTTGTCTCCTCTCATTTTTCGCCCAGTTATGGAATGGCTTCGCATAATGATGCACAATGCGGAACAAAAAGGATACATATCAGAGCTTTCTCTTTTTCGGACTAGCATCTCCGCCACTCTCTCTTTGGGGATGACATGTTACTATTTGGTAGACTCAGCAAAGGAATCAACACGGTTCTATGTCCACTTCGTTCTTACCGCATTTGGTGGGGCTACCGGAGTTACGTATTAACAAAAGCTAAATCATTTATATTATATGAATTTGGGGACATAAATGAAATTTCATTCATGGCGGAATTCCTTGGGGTCAGTAATGATAGTGGTAGGTAGGATGGCTTTCCAATATCTAGGCTACATGTAATTGGCTTTATGGATGACGAGTATCGCATTTAGTGAAGAAAATCAACAAATGGACTCTGACGTATGGGCGACATTAGTGGGCGAGACTAATTATGATGGCAAGCAGCATATCACAACTAATTTTTATATTGCACCTATTCTGTCGAAAATGATTATTGACAACATTAATAGGATTAAGGTATGGCGTTCATTTGGAGAGGGACCCGACAGGCGGTACATAAATTTCAGTCCGGTCAAATTGGAGAGGCTATGGTGACCCAAAATACATATGATGGATCGCATATTGAATACGAGAATGTTTAATAATGCATTTCTTATGAAGTCTTTCACGTGACGCCATTAGTCTGTTACTGTATACGGAACGACATTGTCAAATATAAGTGTCTTGATTAGGTGATCCCCTCCATCAGCTCCTCTTATATCCTTAGGTTCCATTCCCATCATCCTACTATGCTATTTTGGGGTAGCTCGAAGAGTAATATTGGAGTCACTGGTGAAGATATTGAGTCTAGCTTTCGTAGATGGAAGCCGAATTCCAGTTGTAGTTTTTCCAACATTCGTGGACTAAACAAACCGTTGAAGCCATCTCTCCTTGACTCATTCATAAGTTGGCACAAACGCATTTGTTTCTTATCTCAAAACAAATACATACATGGTCTTTTGGAGCCTCAGGTTTTCAAGAACAAGCTCGGCACTAGGTTTACGAGATGAGGACGCTTACGATTGGGGAAACAAGTATACGACGCAGCTAGCGAGCTGGTTTTACTCATGCCACAGTGATATGGTTATATGGGATGGGCCCACATATGGGAACATGCCTACTAGTCATGGATATTTGAGAGTAGGACTACCTCACAGCAATCATATGTCTGGTTAGTACACCTACATGATCTTTGGACCTTTTTGACTCCAGAAAGATTCCCACTCAAAATCATTCCCTTTGGGTGGCTTACTTCGGAAAAATAAAATTCTAGCTTACCCTACCCTGCCCTCCACAAAGCTCTATCCTGGCTTGCACTAGCTGTCATCTGCCTCACCCCAACCTATCAGCTTGCTATAGCCTAGGCTGCCCTGCAACCTGTCCTGGCCTAGCCTAACCTACCCCACCCGCAACCTGTCCTCAGCTTGCCTTAAACTGCCTACACCTAGCCTACCGTGGCCTAGCCTGCACCAGCCCAACCTATCCTGGCCAAGGCTTAACCTATCCTAGCCTAACCTATACTAGCATGGCATGTCCACTCGCCTTAGCCTAGCCTAGCCTAGCCTATCCTGGGAGTGGCGTAGCGTAGCCTAGCCCTGTCTATTTTACGTAGCCTATCCTAGCCTAGCCCTGGCCTAGACTAACGTGGTCTAGCCCTGGCCTAGCGTGGCCTAGCCTAACCTGAGTCTAAGCTTCAACCTAGCCTACCTAACCTGGCCCATTCTAACCTGCCCTACCCCTGCCTAACCCTAACCTAACCTACCATAGCCTAGCCTAGTCTAACCTAACCTACCCTAGCCTAGCCTAACCTAACCTAACTATCCCTACCCTAACCTACCATATCCTAACCTCACCTAGCCTAGCCTACTGTAGCCTACCCTAGCCTACCGTAGCCTAGCCTAGCCTAACCTAGCCTAGCCTAGCCTAGCCTAAGCTAACCTAGCCTACCCTAACCTAGCCCAATCTAACCTAGCCTACCCTACCCTAGCCTAACCTAACGTAACATAGCCTAGCCTAGTCTAACCTACCCTACCCTAGCCTAACCTACCCTATCCTAACCTAGCCTAGCCTAGCCTAGCCTAGCGTAACTATCCCTACCCTAACCTATCCTAGCCTAACCTACCATAACCTAACCTAACCTAACCTAACCTAACCTAACTTAACCTAACTTAACCTAACCTATCATGGCCTAGCCTAGCCTTGCCTAGCCCACCCTAGCCCATCCTAGCCTACCCTAGCCTGGCATTGCGTAACCTACCCTACCCTACCATAGCCTAGCCAAGCCTAGCCTAACCTAACCTAACCTAACCTAACCTACCCTAGCCTAACCCAACCTACCTTAGCTTAACCCAACCTAGCCTAACCTAACCTAACCTAGCCTAACCTAACCTCGCCTAACCTAACCTAACCTAACCTAACCTCACTTAACCTATCCAAGCCTAAACTATCCTAGACTAACGTAGCCTAGCCTAACCTAGTGTACCCTAACCTAGCCTAACCTACCATAGCCTACGATAGCCTAGCCTATCCTAACCTAACCTAACCTAACCTACCCTAACCTACGCTACCCTAGCGTAACCTAACCTAACCTAACCTAACCTACCCTACCCAAACATAACCTAACCTACCCTAACCTAACCTATCCTAGCCCAACCTATCCTAACCTATCCTAGCCTAGCCTACCCTAGCCTACCCTAGCCTACCTTAACCTAGCCTAGACTAGCCTAGCCTAACCTAACCTAACCTAACCTACGCTACCCTAGCCTAACCTAACATAACCTAACCTAACCTAGCCTAACCTAACCTAACCTAACCTAGCCTAACCTAACCTAACCTAACCTAACCTAATCTATCCTAGCCTAACCTAACCTAACCTAGCATAGCCTAACCTATCCTAGCCTAACCTAGCCTAGTATAGCCTAGCCTAACCTAGCCTAGCCTAACCTAACCTAGCCTACCCTAACCTACCCTATCATAACCTAGCCTAAGCTACCCTACCCTAACCTAACGTAGCCTACCCTAAACTACCCTAGCCTAACCTAGCCTAACCTACCGTTGCCTACCCCAGCCTACCGTAGCCTACTCTAGCCTAGCCTAGCCTAGCCTAGCCTAACCTAACCTAACCTACCCTACCCTAGCTTAACCTAACCTAACCTAACCTACCCTACCCTAGCCTTAACCTAGCGTAACCTAACCTAACCTAATCTATCCTAACCTATCCTAACCTACCCTAGCCTAGCCTAGCCTACCCTAGCCTACCCTAGCCTAGCCTAACCTAACCTAACCTAACCTAACCTAACCTACTCTAACTTAACCTATCCTAACCTAACCTAGCCTAGCCTAACCTAACCTACCCTACCCTACCCTACCCTACCCTAGCTTAACTTAACCTAAGCTAACCTAACCTAGCCTAGCCTTGCCTAACCTAACGTACGCTACCCTAGCTTAACCTAACCTAACCTAACCTACCCTACCCTAGCTTAAGCTAAGCTAAGCTAACCTACCCTAACCTATCCTATCCTAACCTAACCTAACCTAACCTAACCTAGCCTAGCCTAGCATTACCTAGCCTAACCTAGCCTAACCTACCCTACCCTAGCTTAACCTAACCTAACCTAACCTACCCTACCCTAGCCTTAACGGCCTAAGCTAACCTAACCTAACCTATCCTAACCTAACCTACCCTACCCTACCCTACCCTAGCCTACCGTAGCCTACCTTAACCTAGCCTAGCCTAGCCTAACCTAGCCTAACCTAACCTAACCTAACCTAACCTACCCTAACTTAACCTACCCTAACTTAACCTAACCTAACCTAACCTAGCCTAGCCTAACCTAACCTACCCTACCCTACCCTAGCTTAACCTAACCTAACCTAACCTAACCTAACCTAGCCTAGCCTAACCTAACGTACCCTACCCTAGCTTAACCTAACCTAACCTAACCTACCCTACCCTACCTAGCTTAGCTAAGCTAGCGAACCTGCCTAACCTATCATGTCTAGCTAGCCTGGCTAGCCTATACCTAGCCTGCCTAGCCTTGGCCTAGCCTGGCTACCCACAGCCTACCTAGCCCAACTACCTAGAACTAGCCTAGCCTGGCCTAGCCTAGCATAACCTAACACATAACTAACTAACCCCTACAACCTGGTAGTAGCCTACCCTAACCTAACCTAGCTTGCCCTAACCTAGCCTAGCCTAGCCTAACCTATCCTAGCCTAGCCCAGCCTAAGCTTGCGTAAGCTAACCTAAGCTAAGCTAGCCTAACCTAGCCTACCCTAGTGTAGTCTTACCTGGCCTAGCCTAACCTAGTGTAAGCTAACCTAGCTAAGCCTAACTGTATCTTAGTTTTACCTATCTTGATAAACACTCTATATAGGCTATAGTGACCCTAGCCCTAACCTACTTTATGCCTAGGCCTATAGTACCTAACTAACCTATCCTATCCCCACAACCTATCCTATCCTATCCTAGACTAGCCTAAGCTTAGCTTGACCTAGCCTAGCCTAACCTACTCTATCCTAGGGTATAGTAGCCTAACCTAGCTTTGCCTAGCCTAAACTACTCTTACCTAGCCTATCCTAGTCTATTCTAGCCTATTCTAGCCTAACCTAGCCTACTCTAGCTTACCTTAGTGTAGTCTTTAGCACCCTAGGCTAGGCTACTCAAGCTTAAGCTACATTACTCTATATTAGAATATTAATGAAGAAATCACTCAAAAAACAAAATAAATTAAAAGCTATTAATAAAAGTTTAAATATAAGAAAAATTCTTTAAAATAAATTGAATGTATGAAAATAGAATTTAAAATATATTGAATTTAACCATAATAATAATGTAAAAACAAAATCTAAAATGAGTTATAAGATATAAATGAAAATTTATTTTTAAATGAAAAACATATTAGTAGAACATAAAAACATAATTGAAAATCATTTTGAGAAATCCATTAATCTCATCTAAATTATTAGAAAAAATACTTATTTATTGGAAAAGGTCATCCAAAGCTGATTTTAAGAGGCACATGTTAAGTCAACTAATATTTTTAATTGAAAAAAAAAAAGACTCACAAAACTATAAAGCAAATCATCCAAAACTGATTTTAAGAACCATATGTTAAGTCAACTAATATTTTTAATTAAAAAAAAACTCACAAAACTAGAAAGCAAATCAACCAATACTTGTGATTTGACTTTCTGGTTGTTAGAAGGCTACAAAAAATTAATTTATAAATAAAATGGAACTATTTCTACTAAGGGAATACTCCAATTTCCTTATTTGACCCAATTTCCAATTCTATTCAATTGTAAAAAAGCTCACAAAACTATAAATCTAACCAACCAATACTTGTGGTTTGACATTCTAGTTATTAAAAAACTCTGAAAATTTAATTTATAAATAAAAATGGAATTATTTGAATGTAATGAATTATCCAATATCCTTATTTCCTTTTCAGATTTGACCTAATTTCCAATTCAATTAAGTATGGTGCAACTGTTGAATTTGCTTTATAGATGAAGATATCTAATTATTTCATAGATTCATTTATAAAATTTGAAAAACAATATTTATTGTTTTACTAATTTATAAATATTTCAAATATTTCTATTTGAAAAAAAAATTGAAAACAAACTAATATTCAAGTTAGATATTATCTATATAATCAAGATCCTTAAAATATACTTGCAAAAACATCAAAGAAAAATTTAATATGCCCACACATTTGATTTGATATTTGATATTAAGATGAATATAATAGATGGAATCAAAATTCTCAAAACATACCTGAAAAAACATCAAAGAAAATTCAATTTATCTAGAAATTTGATTTGATAGATCCAACAAAGAAATATCTAAATTACAACGGAGAAATGAAAGACAAAGAGATTACACCAGCTGATATGAACTAATAAGAAACTATGGCATCTGTGATAGCGGAGGACAGAAGGAAAATGGAATAATAAAACTAGTAACAATAAAACTAAGAGAAGTAGCCTGGTTTTTCTTTTAACAATAGACAGAGAAAATATAGTTGTAATCCAAAAAAAAGAAAGTGATATTACAAACAAGTATTAATTCGAAAATTATAGAACCACCAGAAAATGAAAACGAACAAAAAAATCTATTTATAATTCTTTGAAATGGGTTTACTTGAAACTTTTAATTCAAGAAACACAAAACGAAGACGCAGAAACTTACTTCTGGCATCGAGACCAGAATTAGGTTTCTTGAGGGTTTTGTTTACAGCCAATGCTCCTGGGTTTCCGGGTTTCCTATGAAACCTTGCAAGTTGATTTTAGTAGTACCTGACACAGACACCGGTTGATTAAAAGAAGGTGATTAAAAGAAGGCGCAAACCTTATCAATCAAATCTTTTAATAATATGATTAAATTAATCTCATAAAACTATATATCAATGGAAAAAAAAAACAGAGATCATGAATACTGCACGCTTAGAAGAAATCCAAAAAAAATAAGTGATATTACAAACAATTATTAATTCGAAAATTATAGAACCACCAGAAAATGAAAATGAAAAAACAATTCTATTTATAATTCTTTGAAATGGGTTTACTTAAAAATTTTAATTCAAGAAACACAAAACGAAGACGCAGAAACTTACCTTTGGCGTTGAGACCAGAATTAGGTTTCTTGGGGCTTTTGTTTACAGCCAATGATCCTGGGTTTCCGGGTTTCCTGTGTGACCTTGCAGGTTGATTTTAGTAGTTACCTGACACAGACACCGGTTGATTAAAAGAACGTGCAAACATTAAAAGAAAGCAATTAAAAGAAGGCGCAAACCTTATCAATCAAATCTTTTAATAATATCATTAAATTAATCTCATAAAACTATACATCAATGGAAAAAAAGAATAGAGATCATGTTTGTGTGGAAAAAAAGAACAGAGATCATGGATACTGCACGCTTAGAAGAAATCCAAAAATGGCATCCCACTAGAAAACAAATCGAATCAGAGAACCAGAGAGAACCTCATAAATAGATCTGCACGGGTGGAAGCTGCAGACGATACAGTCAATACTCATGAAGCTTTGCCTCCGATTTGTATGGTAATGGTGCTTTGCCTCCCCAAGCATCAAGACCTGCATTCCAGAGGAGTAATGAAACATGGGGCCTTCAAACATGGAGCACCTTTTGATTTATGAAAAGAAAATCTGAAAGGAAATCTCACCATCAACGCAAGAAGTGGTGGGAAGAATATTGGAAAAAATGTCGAAGGTGGGAGGAATATTAAATGGCGAAGGTTCAGAAAGGTTATTGGTCCAATAGTGTCTCGCAGGGCAACAAGATTGGATTCAAGAACAACCTGTTAACAAAAAAATTACGAAAGAAACCTACATGTTAGCTGAACAATCAAAATAAAAAATCTAGGAAGACCTGCAAACCTAGATGTAATTTACTAAAATGAATGTAAACCATTACTATTTGTCCTTCTGAAAATTAATTATTCCTGACCTCCCTTCTCTTAATTGAGAAGCTCTTAATTGAGAAGCTCTTAGTTCTGGGCACGCATCCTGGTCGGCTGGGAGCAGCGATGTGGCTAGTGCCTCCTCGTCTTAATTCCATTCACTCCGGTACCGTCCTTATCCTCCTTCAACTTGAACTTGCGAACATCATAATCAAAATCCTCATTATATAGCCTTTTTTAATCCACGGCTTGAACTTGTGAACATCATAATCAAAATATCTTTTTCAATCAACGGCTAATTTGTGAGTGGCCATGCCACGTCCTCCCTGCCCAAGCCGTTTGGAGGGATCACACCACATCATTTATACCTGTTTGGATTATTTTCAATATTAAAAGAAATATAACATGCTATTTTTTAATATACAAATATCACAAAATTTCTTAATAAGTATAATAATTTCAACAAGAAAATAGATAAAAATATTGAATGGATTTTTTTAATATTTAGATATTACAAAATTCCTTAATAAATATAATAATGTAGACGAATTTGTGAACATCATAATCAAAATATCTTTTTCAATCAACGGCTAATTTGTGAGTGGCCATGCCACGCCCTCCCTGCCCTAGTTGTTTGGAGGGATCACACCACATCATTTATACCTGTTTGGATTATTTTCAATATTAAAAGGAATATAACAGGCTAATTTTATTATTCAAATTTCACGAAATTTCCTAATAAGTATAATAATTTCAACAAGAAAATAGATAATATTTAAATATTACAAAATTCCTTAATAAATATAATAATGTAGATGAGTGTTTTTTGGATTAATCACATAAAGACATTCATTTACATAATCACAAAAATCTTACATTTAACAAAATATAATAATTTAAAAAAAAACATATGAGATCCCTTGTCTCCAATCATTCTTATGCCATCTATTCATTACATTCTACCTGCAATGTTGATGTTTGGTCCTTCTTGCATCATCCCCCTTTGTATTGACTCGTCCTTCCATATTTCCTTCCATATTATTCTGTTAATAGCTCATGCTCTCTGTTAGCTCCAACTATACAACTCCTCTTGATATTTACGAGCTATAAAAGAAAAACTGTTTCAAACTATATTTTATAAAGATATAAAAACTGCTATATAAAACATTCAAACTGGACACAACCTAGATCCAGCCTAGCGCACAAGAATGGGTAAAACACTACCTTAAATACAATTCAATTTAGTTACAAAAGTTTATTTGAGGGGTGATAATAGCGATAGGGATGGAGAATGCCGATTTAGAAAATTAATCAAATAATATATATGTAATTTATTGTTTATATAAAAAAATAATAATATTAAATTGAGAAATTTTAGTTAAAATATTGAATTGTGTTATTCAAATTTAATTTTTAATAAATATATGATTTTATACAAATTAGATAAAAATAGTAATTTTGAAAACTTTTCAAAAATAATACTAAATACAACTCTATATTTTAAATGTAAATTTCAAGTGAATTTAATTGATTTATTTTTATTAACCTCAAAGTCAAAAAGTTGCACTTTCTGCTTGCCAATGCTAGTAAAGTGGCCCTAATTCCATAAATTTATGGTTTCTCATGTCCATCGGAATTATAAAATGTCACTAAAAATATGGATAATATCACCACTTAAAAATCCATGGTGCCAACAATTCTAAATACTTTATTGTTCAAATTAATTATTAATCTTGTGTAGTTTGCTCATAGCACACCTCTCCTTCTGTAATGACATTAACTCCAGAAATTCACGACATCCACCAAAGATTTGGAAATTCACGACATCCACCAAAGATCACGGAATAAAATATAGTTTTTACATAGAAACATTGAGGTTAATCATTGTGCATGCCTCCAATTTGTTGGAAATTTCTTTGTTAGGTAAAATTTGTTTATCCAAATCTTGGACCGTTCCATTGATACTATGAAAATAGGGATGATTTTATTGACATTATTGGGCCTGGAGCAAGTAATTTGGAAAAAATCAAAATAATTTTATGTCTAATTAGGTGGTGCCATATAATTCAGGTAGTGGGCCGCACATCGGCTAAACATCGGGTAACTTGAAGGAGTTAAATCCTTTCTTTTGATGTGTTTTATCCACCATTGATCACTTTGGGGTGTTTTAGACTATGTCACGTGGTTTGAACTTTGTATTATGTGAAATGCTTGGCACATGGCTAGTTGATTAAATCAATGATAGAAAATGTTGATATGGGAGGAGGTTAATTATGGAAAGAAACATCATGGGTGGCCAGATATGATATCTTTATGTTGACGTGATGTTGCATTATGTGCGAGAATAAGCTTAAGAAAATCCAATATCTAATTTTTAAAACTAGGTGGAACGTTATATTAAAACTAGGTGGAACGTTATATTATACTTTCGTTTAAAACTTTGAAGACTTGTTATGGAACTTTGATTATGATACGAATTTATTTTGTGTGTGAATATTTTTCCCAAATTTTTGTCTATGTATTTTATTTCAAAATGAAAGGAGAGGATGACATGGTTGTGGAATGGTAGGAAAATTTTCGTAGCATTGATGTTAATATTGGATAGCCTCGAAAATTCAAGTTAACAAGTATTATGGACAAGAGGATTGATTCAACCAATTCTCGTCAATTCACAAAATAAAAATTCTGGTAGTTCAAGGTGCAATTTTTATCATTGGGCAGAGTTATGGGAAGTTGTAAGAACCCTCATTGCTCACCCTCCCCCCATTCCCATTAGATGATTTCATGGGTTCCCAATTCATGAGATATATGGATCTTGACAAGTAAAGCGGCTAGATAATATTCAAGTTATGTATAAACTTCTTGAACCCTAATTGTATTACAATGTTCGATTCATTAAGGATTTTACCAAAAAGGAATGTGGTGTATTTGGAGAAAGGATGCATGAATTAATTAAATCACAAAGAAATAGTGACAAGATACTTAAAAAGGAAGCTTCTAAAGAATATGTGCTTAGTCACTAATTAAGTCCTAAACTATCTTTTGTGGTTTGAGTGCTTTGTATGATTTTTTCCACAATCAATGTTATACATTCTCCTTTAGACTTAGATCCCATTATTCAAAGAGTCTTCAAAGGCTTTTATTTCAATTGGGCTAAGAACTTAATTGAAAACATATGAAAGGGTGTTCAAAGTTTTAGAGCCTCCAAAATTTACAAATATAATCCTCCTTTTTACATGTATGCATACATTATGGATGTCATCTATTTTTTTATGAGTTTCGTGCTATGGGTTGGAAATTGACCCCTTCTACCCCATTCGCTATTCATATTTAACATTCAAAAATCTAAGAATACAACTATGGTAACCATTTATACTCAATTCTTCATTTTATCATTGTTCTGGCTAATAAAGTATTTTGATTTAAATAACACCCCCTCCTGAGATTGCAGCCAATGCTGCAGTTTTCCATTTACTGCAACGATGACTAGTACTTTGACTTTTCTACCTAGTAATTTGTGTTTTTAAAGGGCCACTACATGATTTGTCCCTTTTTGTTCCTAATAGGTTAAATTCTAAAGAAATAACTTGCCATTATTGAGTGCGCCAATTCCAAATCTTAATTCTCGATATTGTAGTACGATGTGTTCATCATTTCTTGTACCAATTCCAAATGTCAGTGCACTCAATTGCAATTGTTGCTCTCCACCATTCGTTGCATCACTTTCTTGTGATTCTGCTTCACCTCTCACAATAGTTATTCCACTTTGTTGATCTTTTCTATGAATTGGAAATTTCATATGTGTCCATCTTGCGTCATCGTTGTACCAAAAATGTCCTTCCTATAACAAACGTACTCAAAATTCCATGTAATAATGTTAAAATAATAACCATTGTTCGTGAGAGACATATTCCAAGATGAATGTTGGGAAAAACATCCTAGTGCAGGTGTTCACATGGTTTATTACGTCTATGGCAAAGGCTATGGCTAAATCATTAAAGAAGAAAAAAATATTTTTGACACATTTATTTATGAGAATAGTGGAAATTAAGAGAAAGGGGAGGTAAAATGTCACAGGTTGCATGTGAGGAGGAAAATGAAGAAAATAGAAGCCTCTTCTATAAAAAGGCTTCTGAGAATCTGTTAGTACCTTTTTGGCAGTGCATTTTGGAGCTCTCTCATTGATCTCTCTCCCTCTCATACTATTGGATACTTAGATTTTTCTTGGATCGCTTTTGGAGAGTGTGGATAATTGGTGATTGAAGCAAGAAGGCAAAGAAGGAGAAGGAAAATGCAAGTGGACATCAGGATCAACGAATAGAAAGAGATTTGATTGCAGGTATCAAGTTGTATGCATGGTTTCCTCACTAGTTTTAGCATGCATGGTGTATGCATGTGGATTTCCCTCGTCTTTGGATTTCCAGGATAGCCATGGTGTTGTGCATTTATTTCCATTGATTATTTTCTTGTTGGTTCTCATGATTCATTTAGCTATGGGTTGAGTTATTAGTTCATGCAAGCCTTGGTTGGAAAAACTCTCTGTAAGCCCGACGAACAACTATGGGTTGAGTTACTTGTCGTGGAAGCCTTGGTTGGAAAAACACTTTGGAAGCCCTAGGTGGGTTGAGTTACTAATGTTGGAAGCCCTCGTTGGAAAAATGCTCTAGAAGCCCTGTAATAGTTTGGGTTGAGTTACTAGTCCTCGAAGCCCTGATTGGAAAAAACACTCTGAAGTCCTCGAACAACTTGGATAGAGACCAATCAACGATGGTTGTGATTTATGACCATGAGGTGGAGTTATTGGTTGAGGTTTGAGGTGGTTTGGCCTTTGGAGGCCCTGAATTGATTATGATTGATGTGTTTGGTGATATCCCACATTCATGCTTGGAATATGGCACAGGGGTTATTGGCGGAAGTGAGACTTGGCTAAACTAATATATGGCTTGGTTGAACGTGGAATTCCCAACTCCGATTTTCTTTTACATGAATTAATGAAGAACTCATTCCTTTTGTATTTGGTATGAAAATGTATTGGTTATTATTTGGATTCTATTGCTATCATATACATGGTATTTTTGTTTTTATTATGTTGGTTATAAGAATATGTTTTATTAATGATGATGTATGTCTCTATCTATGTTTTTACTTGTAAATGAATGCATAATGTATCTATGGTCAAATATATTGTACTACAGCTAATGATGTAAGGGAAAAATGCCTTTTAGTGATTCTTAGATAAGTATGAGACCCCTATGTCTAAACTTGTTGTTTACACCTGTAGATGCAATTTTTGCGACATGCTTGATGAAATTCCTGTCATGTCTAGGAGATGTCTGGATGAGTTCTTGATGATGTTATTTCTTTTGTACCTTTTTTCTTAATGTAATTTATTATCTCCTAAAGTTTCATGAAGTTCTCGGCAGTGACTCGGGCTCTATGGATAAAAAGGTGGCATAAATCTTGTAGTTGAACACACATAACTGACCAATTGGGGCCCTCGCCACATGTTTGTTGTGTTGTTATTACATCTATAGGCTCCCAACTATTATTGTGCCTTGGCATACCTACGACTATGGCCCAAAATGGCTGAAAATTCAGTCGCCCTCAGGGGTTAAGGGTCTGGGAGGTCGGATTACCTCTTAGGGATGTTTCTGATGTTTTGTAAGGTGTCTTTGTCTTCTTTCCCTCGGTTCCACTACCTTAAGGTCAGATATGAGGTGAAATATCATATTAGTAGCCTCTCCTCACATGTTTACCTTGGTTGGTTGGTTACTTGGGTTGATGTGGGATGAGGGTGTTATAGAGTGGTATCAGAGCATGGTTCAACTATCAGAATGGATGGGTAGTGTGTTGATCATGCATTATGTTGATTTCATGTGTTTTTTTCATACTTATGGTGTATTAATTTATTGCACCCATCTTTTGTTGGCCATGATGGTAGTAGTGTCCCCATGGAAGTGTTTATGGTGTCGTTGTCAACATGTGGTAATGTGTGTATGACTAATTATCTAGTTTTCATGTTTGTGTATTGTCCATGCACATTATCTTACATATTGTTACATGTTGTATATGCATTCATGCTTGTGTAGTGTCCTTGTATACTTTCTTGTGTGATGATTATATGTTGAAAATGATTTGGTCATTCACGCTTGGTTACATTTCGCTTATGCTTGTGCTGGTGTGTAGTAAATTTTCATTGGTATGGTTATACATTAGGTCATGTTTTGTAGTTTGTATGGTTATGCATCCATGATTCTACTCCAACTAGAGTGAGGTTTATGCGTTATTATACCTTTTGTTACAAGTTTATATGAGGCTACGATTATGGATATACATGTATTTGGTTAATGGTTGATCTTGCAGGATGTATCCTCCCAAAATTACACTAAGGTTCATTAGTTTTTTCATGAATTGGTTTAGGTGAGACATTTCACATTGCATTGTGTTGGATATTCATCTGATTTGGAAGATACATTGAGAATTTTATAGGAATAAATAAGGAGTTTTAAAGAAGATAATGATAGACTTGTACAAGCACATGAAAAGAAAGTAGAGGTTAATGCGGCCATCATTCAGACTTTGTGGGAGTTGTAGAAATATGGGCCACTTAGGATCAACTATGGGCAGGAGGATGGGACTAATGCAGCATATGCGAGGAGGGTTTTCCCCTTAAGGGGGGTTTCCCCCTAGCATAGTTCGTGCATCTGGTGTCTATTGTTTTATGTGATGTTGCTTGGGTAATTTCTTGATGAACTAAAAGAACGAAAATATAAATAATCGTAATAATAAGAAACATCACAAGTAATTTTCAGGAATAAGAAAATATTTCCGCCTTTCTAATTTTCTAACATGATATCATAGAGTTGTTGAAATAAGGAAGAAAAATGAAGTCCTCAGCACTTGATCAAGGAACAATTTGAACGATCATCTCGAGGTAGGAGTCTACTACACTCTAGGAGGATGTCTAACACAATCAAGGGAGAAAAAAAATTGAAGGAGCCTCAAACTACAGGTCCTAGAAGAAGAGAATTGGCCTCATCCTTGAAAAGAATAAGGTACTATACCTGGTCAAAGGAAAAGTAAAGAAGCCTACAAAGGATTCTTTTGATGGTGAAAAATTAAAATAAAGGGAACTAAATTGGTGGCCATGACTTTAATGGTAGCAGGAATAAAGGACAACCTTTTCCCATTCATAGCCAACATTGACCATGCGCACAAAATGTATGAAGCCTTGTCAAAGTTATTCACTGTTAAGAACATTCTTCAAGTAGCTACTTTGAAAAATGAGCGAAGGACTACAAATATGACAAAATAGGACACATTGGCCTCGTTTGTGAATATAGAAATAATCAAGGATGATATTTTGGCCATTGATGAAATTGTTCTAGACAAAGAACTCGTGATCAATGATCTATTATGATTGAAACCTACTTGGGGTGCATTTGCTACCATATTTAATAATTGGATGGTAGCTCCCACCTTTGAAGAACAATGGATTGCCGACAGTCAAGAGGAATTAAGTATCTCATTAGCTTCCAATCCTGAAGGAGTACCTAATGCCTATATTTTTGAACATAAATGAAAGAAATATAAAGGGCCAAGTAATAAAGCTAACATGTCAAAGGTATAATAATATCGATTCCATAAGAAGGGTCACTATAGGAGTGAATATCTCAAAAATCTGAGAAACAAGAAAATAGAGAGATATTTGGCCAACATTGTTGAAGAAGGAAACTCAAAGGAAGTCAAGGCTGGAGAATTTAACATTAGAGACTTACACTACCAAGTACTTTTCTTGTAGCTTTAGATATTTTATTTTATATTTTTGATGTTTTATAATTTATAGGCCTTTAATATATTTTTGGAAAATACATTTTTTTTGTTTATAAGTTTTAGGTATCCCTCAAAGCTTTGTAGGGAGTCCTAAACAGATCCTCAAGATAAGTATCTCATTTTAGGCCCATTTTTGGTTTCGTATACTTGTTTCAGTTTTGATTATATTAATACTAATGAACTTTCTCCCTCTATGGTCTTGATTAGGAAAAGAATTGTTATACTCTCAAGAAGTATGAAGGAGGGCCTCTCAAGACAAGGTTTGTCAAGAAACAAAGGTATGCCTTAAAACATAGATTTATTTATATTAAAGGTTTTTTCATTTGACATTATCTTACTGGCATTGTTACATCTGTCTATACTGAATCATAATGATTCTTATTCTAGGTGATTCATCACTTGATAAATCTACCCACCCCACTCATATTTCTAATTGATTTTGTAGAACCCTAGACAAGTTTTGGAAAACCCTAACCGAAGGGTATTCTAATGTGAATGTCTTAAACCCTAAACTGCTTAGGGATATTGTATTTGAAGTTTTTATTAATGATATCATGTTTAGGATTTTGATATGATCATGAAAAACTAACTTCTTAGGGTTGAATGATAAGGGATAAAGTCTTGAACCTTTGAAATGTTGGTAATATTGGGTTTTTTATGTTCCTATATTGAAATCGTTACTCATTAGGGTTTCGTGGAATGTGTAAGTAAGAGCCCCACAATGTCTTAGAAATGATTTGCTTTGTATGTGTGTGTTTTTATGATCAAACCCTAGTCTAATTAATTTTTTTGGAGCCCCCCTTGGGAGGGGGTTTCGGGGGAAGCACCCCCGAGGCTAAAAAAATATGTAAAATTTCCTTGTAAAATGTTGTAATTTCATAGTCAATATGGGTCGTTCATTAGGCAGATGATTTGGCAGTAGAAGTTATGTTTAATTTAGGGTTTTTCACCCTAGAAGGAAACTTGTCTGTTGTTTGAGGGTATTGTATTGCGTTTGTGTATGGTGTGTATACTCTAAGTGAGAAATCACAAAGGGGACTGTGTGAGAGAGAAGAGGATATTACATTGGATCTGATGTAGATTGTGTCTCTTCATTTTGCTGGATAATGTACAGGAAGGATTGGTTGTTTCCATGGAAATAGCCCAAGTTGGGTGAACCACATATATTTGTGTCTCTCTTATTTTATATGTTTTATGTCTTTGTATTTCTGCATATTTTATGTGGTAAATTTCCTGTAAAATAGAAAAATTGAAACCAATGGTTATTAAAGGAGCTAAGGCATGTTCCAGAGCTGAAGAAAAATATGATTTAAACAGGGCAGTAA
Source organism: Pinus albicaulis (assembly GCA_034641835.2). Taxonomy (NCBI): domain Eukaryota; kingdom Viridiplantae; phylum Streptophyta; class Pinopsida; order Pinales; family Pinaceae; genus Pinus; species Pinus albicaulis. Next base: position 159,554 of record JAXQQM020082689.1, on the reverse strand, counting down.
GGCAGCGAAGGTTGTGTTACAACTTTCACAGATAAAACCTCGAAGGTCATTAAAGGAGACCTAGTAATAGAAAAAGGAGAAAATGTTAGTACATTGTATTTATTCAATGGTATTTCTAACTTTGTTGATGGTTTAACTTCCAAAGCAGAAGATGTAGCATTATGTGTTAAATTTTGAAATTTTTTATGCTAAGATGAAAATATACTTTAACCTTATAGGGCATAATTAAAGTAAGATGTAGACAGAACATACCAATAGATTGATGTAAGACAAGTTAAAAACAGAGATAAATAATGGTGGCGTTACGGCGATCAGCAGGATGGTTCAACTAGAAAAGTAGTCATAAGGTCAGCCAACCACATATATCACACAACCCCAGGACATTTCGTCAAGAATACTCCACCAAGATGTTGCACCAAGAAGCCCTAAACATAGAACCAAGAACATTGCTCCATCACCATCCAAGGGAGAAGAAAAATGCCTCCACAAATTTTGTGTGTAATGAAATCCAAGTATCTCCAATATATAAACATCTGTGGGGGTGTGTGGAACATCTCTTATGCATGTGGGATAAATTAGGCTGACCTTGCACATGTGGAATAAATTCAAAATATATGTTCTACTCATCCGATCAAGATGATCTTTGGATTGATCTTGCACCTCTCTTAAAGAGGAATCCAGTAAAAATATTGGCATCATCATTTGAGCATGAAATCATGGATTTTAGACTTAGTTGCCCAAAATTAACACACTCTCTCAACTAGGGAGAACTCCATCCACTAGTGCCCTCCAAACATCGTGCGTCATCCCACCGTAACTTGCTTCGCTGGCTTATTTATTTAAAAACAAAATTTGAGTCATAAGGACATCACTCACAGCTAACCTGAAGTCAAATCAGAGGTCTGAAACCTCTATAGGACTCAAAAGAGTCACACACCAACCCAAAGTTGGTTTAACTGAACCGAAGTCGATTGGAGGTTTGAAACCTCTCTTGGACTCGAGAAAGTCATATATTATGAAGATAGTTTCACTGACTCAAAGTCAGTTGGAGGTCCAAAATGTCTCTTGGACTCGAGAGAGTCATATACTTACCCCAATTTAGTTTCACTAACCTGTTGTGGTAAAAAAGAACCCCCCCATTTTTGACTTTTTCACTTCAAATAATGGGGACCCTTTCTATAAATGTTTGACTAAACGCCTTTTCATATTTTTATTTTATTTGATTATCCTACGCGATTGTTAATTTTTCATTTTCTTTGAATTCTTGTTTTGATTTCTTTGTTAGAATTAATTTTTTATAAGCCTCCCATTGACGCTTGTTTCGCCTCATTTGGTCAACTGGTTTAAAAATGGTACTCCTTTGAAGTCCCATCATTTATCTAAGTCTGGGTTAAAAATGCTATTTTTATTCTTTTTATTTATTTTCAGAGTAGCTGTAGTTTAGAAAAACTTAATATTAAAAAATATATATTATTAAAAAAAAAAAAAAAAAAAATTTCGGATCCGTCGCAAATCGCAGATCGCAAATTTCAGATTCGTCGCAGATCGCAGATCGCAAATTTCAGAATCCGTCGCAGATCGCAAATCGCAAATTTCAGATTCATCGCAGATCGCAGATCGCAAATTTCAGAATCTGTCGCAGATCGCAGATCGCAAATTTCAGAATCCGTCGCAGATCGCAATATCGCAATATCGCAATTTTGCAATTTCGGATCCGTCACAGATCGCAATATCGCAATATCGCAAGATCGCAATTTTGCAATTTCGGATCCATTGGGTTTAGATTGATTCCAATGGTTTGTAAATTAATTTTTATATTTTTTATATTATAATAATTATATTATAATTATAATGTTTATTATAATTTTAATATAATTTGAACTATAATATTAATCGTATTTAAATTAACTTTTTCAAATCATTTGTATATTAATTTAATTTTGTAACTGAATTAATTGTCAGTTAGTTAATAATTAATTTAGAATTAATTATTAGATAATTAGAATCTAATTTAGGATTAAATTTGTAATTAAAAATTCTGATTTTTAGCCCAGCAAACAGAATTTCCAAAGTAATGCCAGATTTGACTCATCAACTTTGGAAGCTCATAAATTGAGTTATACTTAACCAAATGAGGCCCAGGACGGCTCATTGGAAAGATAAAATCAATGAGAACATTTCTGAGGAGGTTTCACTAACAGATTTGATGATTTAGTGGGTCAAAAATCAGGCAGAAGATCAAGCTCCGAATTTCTAAAAATAAAATCAATTTTCTGAGTTTTGTTTTCTTCATTTTCATTTGCTCAACCTCTTCTAATTGCAGATTCATGCATCAATATTATCATTGGTTAATTAAGATCGTTATGAGTATGAATAAGAAGCTCAAATTTCCTTTTTATTTAATTTAGAATTTGATTGGATTTGTTTTAAATGTTAGAAATAATATTTGGATTTTATTGTTGCATCTTAATTCATTTTAATTTCTTTTTGCAGGAAAAAAAAATAGAAGGGATATTGAGGAAAAAGATTTCAATCAATGAGAAGACTCCAACAATTAAAAATTGGAATTTTTCAGCAATTAAAGTTGGATTGGGCAGATTTTTCTTCAACAAACTCTCTTCTAAAAATACTTTTGGGAGGATTATAAATTGCAGATGGCAAACTGTAAAAAGGGGATGCTCTCCTCTGCAATTCCATACTTCTAAAAGCATTTATGTTATAGGAATTTAGAGTTGTAGATGGGGAGGAGAGAAAGTTTCAGATCTGAACATTAATGAGGGTTTATTCTTTATATCTTGAATTATGCATGATGGGCAGAGTTTGCATTTCTGCAGCTCTAGTCTTGAAAGAAGAAATTTAAGTAATGTAAAGTACTGTTAGAGACCAGGATTAGAGAAGCAGATTCAATTAATTGGTATTTTTGGCATTTCTGTATCAAATATCAGTTTCATTTTTATGTTAATAAAATTGTTGTTTCATTTTATTCATGTTTATGCATTTCTGTTGATATGGATAATTTGTCTCAAATTGTTATGTATCTCTATTCTTATGGATTTAACTCTGATTTCTGAGTAACGATTTGCTCATAAATATGTCTTACAAAACTGATTTTTTAAATAATAATATGTTGTGAATTTCTTCCACATATTATTGTTTAATTATTGGCTTGATTGATTTGATAATCAATTTCATTTTTGTGAATTTCTTCCGGAGTGTTGTTGATTTATTATTTCAGTCAAATGGTCTCAATAGAATATGTTTTGGTACTCACAAATGTGAGCTAAATTGAATTTCTTCGTTGGTTTGACATTAATTAAAAGCCAGACATATTTTAATCCTCATTATTTAATTATCTTGCTCTTAGTTGGGTTAGATTTATATCTACCTAATTGAGATAGGATTTAGATTAGTTTCTTTTTTCTTGCATTATAGAATAAGTTTGCAATTAGATTAAATTTACATTTTTTTTAAGTCCTCTTCTCAAAGAGGCAAAGTCTTAGTTGTGGTTTGGCTGAACCCAAATCAGCTTAAGGGTCATTCTCTTGCCTGATCAGCAAGAAGAATTGATCTGATATCCCTGTCTATTGGTAGTTAATGATATATCGTAAACCAATAGTGATAGGGAAAAGGTAACTGGACCTAGTTAAACCAGTCGGAGCCACTATCATAAACGGAAAAGGAGCTGTATTAAGGTCCGGACCGGGTGGTTATCCCCCAATGTTGTAGCAGCGATTTTCGAGGCTTCAACATTTTGGCGCTAGAAGGAGGGCCTGAAACTTGTTGTCTGTTGGAGTTTTTTCAATTTTAACATTTTATTTAATCACGATGGCTCCTCTTAAACTTCCAATTTGGAGTTGTATCCATGGACGTGCATCTTCCAATACTCCACCCGAAGTGGTAAGACTCTTGTCTCATGTAAAGTTTAATGGTGAGAGAAATTCTTCTGCTTTTAATCATGTCCTTCAATTTATTCAAAATGTTTCAAATTATGATTTTCAAGGAATTGATGAAGGCATTTTATGCAGAATTTTTACTCTCACATTTGCGGCAAAAGCCAGAAACTGGTGTAGAACTCTTCCGGTTGCCTCAATTCACAGTTGGGATCAATTTGTTACAATTTTTGTTTGTAAATTTGACCACTATGATTATGATCAGGTATGTGATGAAATTGAATATCTGCGAAATGAAAATGAGTCTATTAGAGATTTTAATATTCGATTTCATTTGAATTGTTTAAAATTTAATGTCAAAGATGAACCTATGAAAGAAGAATCACTAGATTGGTTTGAACATAATTATTCTCTTTCTCCTATTCCCTATCCATATGAAATTAGTTCAAGCTTTGTTCCATCCCCTTCCAATATAAATGAGAATTCAAATATGGATGTGCAAATAAATTGTGATGAAGAGGTTTCAAAAAGCTTGGAAAATATTTCTAATCAAATGCAAGAAGACAACAATAGAAATTTTGGAGAAATAAATGCATTAGAATCTGAAAGTTTCTTTCCATTAAATTCAGAAAATCAGATTGCAAATCAGCAAGTGCAAGCAACAATCAAAGTAAATAATAGAATGCAAACTGCTGTACAAATTTCTGAATCTTTTCATGATGAGAAAATACTGATATAAGAGCAGCAAAGAAGCCTTCTTCAAGAAAGCATGAGCACACAAAGGAATGATTTAGAATCTGAAATTTACAATGGGCTTAATGCACAAGACTTCCCAAACAGGGACATTTTTAAATGCATTATTTCAGATTCACATTTTTCCCTTTATCCTGATATTTTTAATGATGGTAATCTTTCTCCTCCTGGTATTAATGATATTTCAGAAATTAAAGAGGATAATTTAAATGAAATACCATTAAATTTTTATCAAGATAGAGAAGCAATTAATGATCATTCTTTTGCCATTAATAAACATGAAATTCTTGTTCCTCCTTGTTTCGATATATTGGATGAGATTGAAGGGAATTCTAAAGAATCTTGTGAATTCATTTATGATAATTACTCTGACATAGAAGATGTTGATTTCTATTTTTCTCAAGAGAATTCTCATAAGAAAATTCAAATAACATCTGGGAATGAAGAACATTTCAATTTAAAATTATTTCAACTAATCCTCATTTTAAAGCAGATAATCATCTTCATGATTTCACTATTCAAGAAAATACTCCAATTTATTATTCATATCATGATCAAGCTTTCATTCCTGTTCATAATCATAAATCTCTTTCTAATTCACAAGTTGGAATTCGAAATTACTCAAATTCTATAATTCTGGCCAATCCTTGTGAAAAAGAAATTATTTCAAAACAATCCCAATTGTGCTGAAACATTAGTTGTAACAATAGTGATTTCATTTTATTTTTGTTTCCTCGATTATTTTGTAGTAAATTATATTTATTTTCAGATTTTATTTTTCATATTTTTGATACATTACGTTGGCATGTTGAGTACTTTATTATCAAACATTCAATTAATACATTGCCCCGATGGAAAATTGAAGTTTTATATTATAATCAAAAGCATCAAAAGCTATTTCAATTTCAATTTCAATCAATGCTAATATTTTATCAAAAATTTCTATCTTCTCAAAGGCAATATCAACAAGAGAATGTATTTTTAGAAATCTGCCAGCAATCCAATTTAATTAATAATTTTCCATTTCATTTGAAATATTTTCATCCATTTTTCATTAATTCATTTGAAAAATATTTGGAAACTTTTCCATCATGGAAGATTGTTAATAACTTAACATTAACACATAACACTAACAGTTTCTTCCAGACCTTTGCATTTAAAAGCTCATATCCACAATCTGGCCTGTCATCTCTTCTTTTGAACATTTCCCAATTTTTAATAGAAATCCATCCAGATTTCTGTGATCCAATCGGTATTCAATTGGAAAGAAAACTTCATGAGAAGGAGATTTTAGATAAACTTCTAACAATAGTTGTACATTCTGATTTCAGGTTTAATTTTCTTAGTTCAATTAGATTTGTATTTTTATTACTAACATTTGAATTGTACATACATGCAGAGATTAAAATGAGAAAATGGTTACAGTGGAAATATGACTATACTTAGTCATTTTTCAAGTATATGGTTAGAATAGGAGTAGAGTTAATGTAGTTAATTTATTTTCAATAGTTTTGTAGATTAAAAAATAAAACGAGCAACCAGCCCTTCTCATTTCATATACATGTTCAGGGAAATATTTGCTTCTTATCAGAAAATTTCTAATTCTTGCTCCCCATATTTTAAATCAAAATTTATTTCAGCAATATCTCTACTCTGCCTATTTTGAATAATGTCTTGACTAAATTCAATTGAGGTTGCACTTGCCACCAATCACCTCAAACCCACTTTTCTCTATTTCGAAATGTCCTTATATAATTTTCTTTTGAAATTTATTTGTTAAAGGTTTTGAAGATACAGAGCTTCATGACCTCATTTTCCCATGAAAGATATGACTGTCTATTATAAGCTTAATTCCAATTTGATCATTATTATTCAGTCTAACCTTTCATGGTAATCACATGACGTTCATATTATCTTCCTCGAAAATTTGTTAAAATGATTTTAAGGGTGCCTATTTTGCTATGTGCACACACTTAAATCTGTAGTGGCTTCATCCCATTCTGATCTTTAGTTTATTATTTAATGCTGCAATGTGCATCATATTTATTTACTAAAGGCATTATTAAACAGTCACTATATCAATACTGATTTTTCAAGTTAATTCGGAATGAGCAGAGGTAATGAGTTGCTGTTGCAATTCAAAGGGAAGCCTATTTTCATATTTATTTCTGGTAAATTTTATATTTCCTGAACATGAATAAACATATTTTATTTAGGCTGGTTGCTCACTCTAATTTAGAATAAATAATAAGATGATTTTGAACAAAGTCAGAATTTTGATAAATCGAAGGAAGAATTTGAAGATTCATGAGGTAAAATCTACAGACAATTTCCTTCCAGGTATGCATTTACAAGTTCATTTTCATCTATTATTGGTTTATATTTTCTTTAGTTTATTTTTGATACTTTTTCTGTTTTAATTGCAGGTTTTCATTTGTTTTCAAAACTTGAAGTAAGCAACAAACCCATTTTAAAATTTGCAACAGGTTCAAGGAAATTTTATTTGAGATTCATTAGAATTTGAGCATTCTTTAACTTTGGTTTTATTCATTTGGGAAACCCAATCGAAATTAAAAACAATATCATAAGATTTCATCGGAAGTAGCTCTTAGCAGTTTTGATAAAAAATTGTTCATAAAAGATCTTTGATGTATTACCTCACTCATATGCCATTGCAATCTCCGGTGTGATATTTTTCAATGCATGCCTCTAAGCCATTAACACTTAATCGATATATGGCATAGCAACAAAGGTGAAGTCTTGCATGATGAAGAGACATGTGATGCGAATCATCCAATACGGCGATGTGTTATTTTAAAAAGCGAGCTTGGGTAACCACTATGGTAAGAAAGCTATTAATGACAAATTTGCGAAATATTCAAATCATTCCGATTTTTCATGTATTTCAGTTTTAAATATATAATTCCATAATTAAAAAGGAATTCAAGACATCTCTATTTTCATATTTTAATTTTATTATTTTGGATTTGGTCTTGATTCTGGACAATTTATAAAATCATGGAGTTTATATGAAACTTATAATATATTGAGAAACAGTCATTACTGCAAATTTTCATTCTCATTTCTGATGCATTTGTTTTCCCTTGAACATTGAGCATTCCATTTTACTGCTTGCTTTAGTTTAGATAAAATAAATAATGATTTTGGGTTATAGGATTTTGGTTAGTTTGACTTCTTCATGTTTTTAATGTTAATTAAAATAAGAAGTCAGCTAGTTTGGAGAAACTGATACCTTTCAGGTAAGATCAAAAACAATTATCCAATGGTAAGATTTATGTACCCACTTTCATTAATTTCCATTTCGTTACTTTAGTTTCAGTTTTGTTTTTCTGATACATGAATCTGTTTTGCAGCTCTTCATAAAAGCTTCCAATCCTCTGCCGGATCATATTTTCGAAGTCCATACTCTTCTCCTGGCTTAATTTCAAGAAGCAGTGATAATCCTCATTGAAACAACTGCGCTAGGAAGTTTCTGAACCTTTAATCTATTTCTTTAAGCATTCCTTTTTATTAGAAAATGATTAAGATGATGCTTGGAAACAAAAAAAAAATTGAAATCAGACAGAAAGTTTTCATTGTGGCTGAATTTTATCGTCACTGCTATCCAAAAAGCCTAAAACACTTACAACCATACAAGGTATGATTTTTCTAAATCTCGACATAAGAAGGATTGGTTACACGATTATTTTATTTCTTCATATGTTGAGACATTGTTATAAACATTCTTGTTTGAGTTTATCTTGCGAAACTTGGATTTTCCTTTCCATTTTTAAAATTTTCTTCATTTTTATTTTTGTTTGTTGATTTCTTTCTCATTTTAGCATAAGAATTCTTTTCCTCTGGTTTTCAGTTTTGATTTTGGTGACTTTGCCATGATTTATATGGAAGGCCTTCTTGTTACCTAACTATGGTCAGTATACATGGAGAAAAATTGTTAATAGTCATCCATTAACTTTTTCTTAAATCTCTTAGTAAAGTTTGATTTTCTTATTATAAAGGTAGACATATTTAAGGAAGAGATTACTAATTTAGAGAAGTTGACAAAGTATCATAAAATCTGGAGAAATTTCTTTTTCATCAAAATTGTAATCATTTTGAGATTTCAAAATTTTATTAAGATCTTTCAAAGTTCTATTATCAGTCAAGAAAAGTTATTTTTAACCAAGTAAAGACACTTTACAGCAAAGCACCTTTTAACTCTAAAATTGTCATTCTTAACTCTTAAGGAGTCAATGATTCTCCCTGTCTCAAAGAGTCTTATTTTTCTAGAGTATAATCCAGAGATATATTTAAACTTAAAAGATAAGAGGTCTCATCATGAGCCTGCTTACCATGATCATAGGGGAAAAATAGGCTGACATTACCAACACTGCCAAACAAACCAGGGTAATGGCTTATGATTGCAAACAATTATAAGACAAGGGGTCTCATCACGAGCCAGCCTGTTCAGTCCAATTATAACCAGTGAATGGCATTGTCAACTATCTGGATACCAAACCAGGACAATGACTTTTAAGATTTATAATATTAAAAAATTTAAAAAATTTAAAAATTAAAAAATAAATAAAAATAAAAGAATAAAAATAAAAATAATATAAATGGATTTATCTCTAGGTCAATAATTCTTAAAGAGATGGGATTCTGAATCATTGGTGGTTAAAAGGTAACCTTGTCGAGACTATAGATGTTTGTTGGCAACAGTGGCTCTACCTATGAAAAATGAGTATATTTTAAAAGCTAAGCTGTAAAGTGACCCCTGCTTTATCTCTACAACTAATTAAGGACTGATATAGAGTTTTAAAATATTTTAATTTATGAGGAATTTTAAGAAAAATTACAGTTAGATGATTCTTTCTTTTATTCAGACTAATGAACCTAGTCAAGCATTTTAAGTATAATTCTCTTTTCTTTAATTATTTTTACTTGAATTTTAGGAAAATCTCATTCATATCAAACAGAGATAACTGGTTCTTCTCCCGTGTGTCGCCATTGTTGTGGTAAAACACAACCCCCCCATTTTTGACTTGTTCACTTCAAATAATGGGGATCCTTTTTATAAAATTTCGGCTAAACACCTTTTAGGATTGTTATTTTAGTTGATTATCCTACGCTTTTGTTAATTTTTCATTTTCTTTGGATTCTTGTTTTGATTGAATCAATTTTTTATAAGTCTCCCATTGACGCTTGTTTCGCCTAATTTGGTCAACTGATTTAAAAATGGTACTCTTCGAAACCTCCATCATTTATCTAAGTAAGGTTGCACTGCTATTTGCATTTTTTATTTATTTTATATCAAGACAGAAAACCTAATATTAAAAATATACATATTAAAAAAAAAAAAAAAAAAAAAAATTTCCCTCGTGATCCGTCGGCATCGCAGATCGCAAATTTCGTATCCACGCAGTCCAGCAGACGCATCGCAAATGCAGCAGGAGCTCGCAATGCACCGTGCCTGGCACTCCATCAGGATTCTAGACGAAATTTTTAGGACCGGCTTAAGAATTTAATTTTAAATTTCAGAACTGGGCCGACTGCATATCGCAATATCGCAATTTTGCAATTTTGACCCACACAATTTTAATATCGCAATACTCAAGACCAGGAATTTTGCAATTAAACCACTAATAATTGATTCCAATGGTTTGTAAATTAATTTTTATATTTTTTATATTATAATAATTATATTATAATTATAATGTTTATTATAATTTTAATATAATTTGAACTATAATATTAATCGTATTTAAATTAACTTTTTCAAATCATTTGTATATTAATTTAATTTTGTAACTGAATTTATTTTCAGTTAGTTAATAATTAATTTAGAATTAATTATTAGATAATTAGAATCTAATTTAGGATTAAATTTGTAATTAAAAATTCTGATTTTTAGCCCAGCAAACAGAATTTCCAGAGTTATGCCAGATTTGACTCATCAACTTTGGAAGCTCATAAATTGAGTTATACTTAACCAAATGAGGCCCAGGACGGCTCATTGGAAAGATAAAATCAATGAGAACATTTCTAAGGAGGTTTCACTAACAGATTTGATGATTTATTGGGTCAAAAATCAGGCAAAAGATCAAGCTCCGAATTTCTAAAAATAAAATCAATTTTCTGAGTTTTGTTTTCTTCATTTTCATTTGCCCGGCCTCTTCTAATTGCAGATTCATGCATTAATATTATCCTTGGTTAATTAAGATCGTTATGAGTATCAATAAGAAGCTCAAATTTCCTTTTTATTTATTTTATAATTTGATTGGATTTGTTTTAAATGTTAGAAATAATATTTGGATTTTATTGTTGCATCTTAATTCATTTTAATTTCTTTTTGCAGGAAAAAACAATAGAAGGGATATTGAGGAAAAATATTTCAATCAATGAGAAGACTCCAACAATTAAAAATTGGAATTTTCAGCAATTAAAGTTGGATTGGGCAGATTTTTCTTCAACAAACTCTCTTCTAAAAATATTTTTGGGAGGATTATAAATTGCAGATGGAAAAATGTAAAAAGGTGTTGCTCTCCTCTGCAATTCCATACTTCTAAAAGTATTTCTGTTATAGGAATTTAGAGTTGTAGATGGGGAGGAGAGAAAGTTTCAGATCTGAACATTAATGAGGGTTTATTCTTTATATCTTGAATTATGCATGATGGGCAGAGTTTGCATTTCTGCAGCTCTAGTCTTGAAAGCAGAAATTCAAGTAATGTAAAGTACTGTTAGAGACCAGGATTAGAGAAGCAGATTCAAATAACTGGTATTTTTGGCATTTCTGTATCAAATATCAGTTTCATTTTTATGTTAATAAAATTGTTGTTTCATTTTATTCATGTTTATGCATTTCTGTTGATATGGATAATTTGTCTCAAATTGTTATGTATCTCTATTCTTATGGATTTAACTCTGATTTCTGAGTAATGATTTGCTTGGAAATCTGCCTTACAAAACTGATTTTTTAAATAATAATATGTTGTGAATTTCTTCCACATATTATTGTTTAATTATTGGCTTGATTGATTTGATAATCAATATCATTTTTGTGAATTTCTTCCGGAGTGTTGTTGATTTATTATTTCAGTCAAAGGGTCTCAATAGAATATGTTTTGGTACTCACAAATGTGAGCTAAATTGAATTTCTTCGTTGGTTTGACATTAATTAAAAGCCAGACATATTTTAATCCTCATTACTTAATTATCTTGCTCTTAGTTGGGTTAGATTTTCATCTACCTAATTGAGACAGGATTTAGATTAGTTTCTTTTTGCTTGCATTATAGAATAAGTTTGCATTTAGATTAATTTCTACATTCTTTTAAGTCCTCTTCTCGAAGAGGCAAAATCTTAGTTGTGGTTTGGCTGAACCCAAATCAGCTTAAGGGTCATTCTCTTGCCTGATCAGCAAGAAGAATTGATCTGATATCCCTGTCTATTGGTAGTTAATGATATATCATAAACCAATAGCGATAGGGAAAAGGTAACTGGACCTAGTTAAACCAGTCGGAGCCACCATCATAAACGGAAAAGGAGCTGCGTTAAGGTCCGGACCGGGTGGTTATCCCCCAATGTTGTAGCAGCGATTTTTGAGGCTTCAACATAACCCAATATCAGTTGGAGGTCTGAAACCTCGCTATACTTGATCCCAGATCAAGTGGTTGGACACGTGTCATCCTAGAAATAGAGTGTACGAAAATATCTAATGTGTGCATCAGTCTCGCTATGGTCTCTATTCACATTTCCCACCTCGTTGGCCAAATGAGAGATACTTCTCATGAGTATGAAACTCCATCGGTAGGATGCATATTGGGCAAAGATCAAATAGAGGTAAACAAACTCAATATCATCATGGTGGGGCGGAAGCACACCAACAAGGTTTGGCAAGCCTAGCCTAACCTAGTCTAACCTAGCCTAACCTAGCCTACCCTAACCTAGCCTAGCCTAACCTAACCTAACCTAACCTAGCCAAACCTAACCTAGCCTAACCTAACCTACCCAATCTTATCCTAGCCTAGCCTAGCCTAGCCTAGCCTAGCCTAACCTAGCATAGCCTAACCTAACCTAACCTAACCTAACCTAACCTGACCTAGCCTAACGTAACATAGCCTAGCCTAACCTAGCCTAACATAGCCTAGCCTAGCCTATCCTAGCCTAACCTAACCTACCCTAGCCTAGCCTAACCGATCCTAGCCTAAACTAGTGTAGTCTTACCTACCCTAGCCTAAACTAGTGTAGTCTTACCTACCCTAGCCTAGCACACCCTAGCCTAACCTAACCTAGCCTAACCTATCCTAGCCTAACCTAACCTACCCTAGCCTAACCTAACTTACCCTAGCCAACCCTAACATAGCCTAGCATAACCTAACCTAACCTAACCTAACCTAACTTGACCTAGCCTAACATAACATACCCTAGCCTAACCTAACCTAGCCTAGTCTAGCCTACCCTAGCCTAGCCTCCCCTAGCCTACCCTAGCCTAGCTTAACCTAGCCTAGTCTTACCTACCGTAGCCTAGCACACCCTATCCTAGCCTACCTAACCTAACCTAGCCTAACCTACCCTACCCCAACCTATCCTAGCTTACCCTATCCTACCCTAGCCTACCTTGGCCTAGCCTACCCTAGCCTAACCTATCCTAGCCTAGCTTAACCTATCCTAGCCTAACCTATACTAGCCTAGCATATCCTAGCATAGCCTAGCCTAGCCTAGCCTATCCTAGGCTAGCGTAGCGTAGCCTAGCCTCTCCTAGCCTAGTGTAGCCTATCCTAGCCTAGCCTAGCCTAGCCTAACATGGTCTAGCCTAGCCTAGCCTAGCCTAGCCTAGCCTAACCTAGTCTAAGCCAACCTAGCCTACCCTAACCTAGCCCAATCTAACCTACCCTACCCTACCCTACCTTAACCTAACCTACCATAGCCTAGCCTAGTCTAACCTAACCTACCCTAGCCTAGCCTAACCTAACCTAACTATCCCTACCCTAACCTACCATATCCTAACCTCACCTAGCCTAGCCTACTGTAGCCTACCCTAGCCTACCCTAGCCTAGCCTACCCTAACCTAGCCTAGCCTAGCCTAGCCAAAGCTAACCTAGCCTACCCTAACCTAGCCCAATCTAACCTAGCCTACCCTACCCTAGCCTAACCAAACGTAACATAGCCTAGCCTAGTCTAACCTACCCTACCCTACCCTATCCTAACCTAGCCTAGCCTAGCCTAGCCTAGCCTAGCGTAACTATCCCTACCCTAACCTATCCTAGCCTGACCTACCATAACCTAACCTAACCTAACCTAACTTAACCTAACTTAACCTAACCTATCAAGGCCTAGCCTAGCCTAGCCTAGCCCACCCTAGCCCATCCTAGCCTACCCTAGCCTAGCCTAACCTACCCTACCCTACTGTAGCCTAACCTAGCCTAGCCTAACCTAACCTAACCTAACCTAACCTAACCTACCCTAGCTTAACCCAACCTACCCTAGCTTAACCAAACCTAGACTAACCTAACCTGACCTAGCCTAACCTAACCTAGCCTAGCCTAGCCTCACTTAACCTATCCAAGCCTAACCTATCCTAGCCTAACGTAGCCTAGCCTAACCCAGCCTACCCTTACCTAGCCTAACCTACCGTAGCCTACCATAGCCTAACCTCACCTAACCTACACTAACCTACGCTACCCTAGCGTAACCTAACCTAACCTAACCTAACCTACCCTACCCTAATATAACCTAACCTATCCTAGCGCAACCTATCCTAACCTATCCTAGCCTAGCCTAGCCTAGCCTACCCTAGCCTACCTTAACCTAGCCTAGCCTAGCCTAGCCTAACCTAACCTAACCTAACCTACGCTACCCTAGCTTAACCTAACGTAACCTAACCTAACCTAGCCTAACCTAACCTAACCTAACCTAGCCTAGCCTAACCTGACCTAACCTAACCTAACCTAACCTATCCTAGCTTAACCTAACCTACCCTACGCTACCTTAGCCTAACCTAACCTAACCTAACCTGATCTATCCTAGCCTAACCTAACCTAACCTAGCATAGCCTAACCTATCCTAGCCTAACCTAGCATAGCCTAGCCTAGCCTAGCCTAACCTAGCCTAGCCTAACCTAGCCTAGCCTACAATATCCTACCCTATCCTAACCTAGCCTAAGCTACCCTAGCCTACCCTAACCTACCCTAGCCTAACCTAGCCTAACCTACCATTGCCTACCCCAGCCTACCGTAGCCTACTCTAGCTTAGCCTAGCCTAACCTAGCCTAACATAACCTACCCCACCCTATCTTAACCTAACCTAACCTAACCTACCCTACCCTAGCCTTAACCTAGCCTAACCTAACCTAACCTAACCTATCCTAACCTAGCCTAACCTACCCTAGCCTAGCCTAGCCTACCCTAGCCTACCTTAACCTAGCCTAGCCTAGCCTAACCTAACCTAACCTAACCTAACCTAACCCAGCCTAACCTAACCTAACCTAACCTAACCTACCCTAACCTAACCTACCCTAACTTAACCTAACCTAACCTAACCTAGCCTAGCCTAACCTAACCTAACCTACCCTACCGTACCCTACCCTAGCTTAACCTAACCTAACCTAACCTAACCTAGCCTAGCCTAACCTAACGTACCCTACCCTAGCTCAACGTAACCTAACCTAACCTACCCTATCCTAGCTTAAGCTAAGCTAAGCTAACCTACCCTAACCTATCCTATCCTAACCTAACCTAACCTAACCTACCCTAGCCTAGCCTAGCCTAGCCTAGCCTACCCTAGCCTTAGCCTAGCCTAGCCTAGCCTTAGCCTAGCCTAGCCTAGCCTAGTCTAGCCTAGCCTAACCTACCCTAGCCTAGCCTAGCCTAGCCTAGCCTATCCTAGCCTAGCCTAGCCTAGCCTAGGCTAACATAACCTAACCTAACCTAACCTAACCTAACCTAGCGTAGCCTACCCTAACCTAGCTCGCCCTAACCTAGCCTAGCCTAGCCTAGCCTAACCTATCCTAGCCTAGCCTAGCCTAAGCTTGCGTAAGCTAACCTAAGCTAACCTAGCCTAACCTAGCCTACCCTAGTGTAGTCTTACCTAGCCTAGCCTAACCTAGTGTAAGCTATCCTAGCCTAGCCTAGCCTATCTTAGTTTGACCTATCTTAGACTAACCCACTCTATGCTAGGCTATAGTAGCCTAGCCTAACCTACTTTATGCTAGGCTATAGTAGCCTAGCCTAACCTATCCTATCCTAGCCTATCCTATCCTATCCTAGACTAGCCTAAGCTTAGCTTGTCCTAGCCTAGCCTAACCTACTCTATCCTAGGGTATAGTAGCCTAACCTAGCTTTGCCTAGCCAAAACTACTCTTACCTAGCCTATCCTAGTCTAGTCTAGCCTAGCCTATCCTAAGTTAGTCTAGCCTATTCTAGCCTAACCTAGCTTACTCTAGCTTACCTTAGTGTAGTCTTTAGTAGCCCAGGCTAGGCTACTCAAGCTTAAGCTACATTACTCTATATTAGAATATTAATGAAGAAATCATTCAAAAAACAAAATAAATTAAAAGCTATTAATAAAAGTTTAAATATAAGAAAATTTCTTTAAAATAAATTGAATGTATGAAAATAGAATTTAAAATATATTGAATTTAACCATAATAATAATGTAAAAACAAAATCTAACATGAGTTATAAGATATAAATGAAAATTTATTTTTAAATGAAAAACATATTAGTAGAACATAAAAACATAATTGAAAATCATTTTGAGAAATCCATTAATCTCATCTAAATTATTAGAAAAAATACTTATTTATTGGAAAAGGTCATCCAAAGCTGATTTTAAGAGGCACATGTTAAGTCAACTAATATTTTTAATTGAAAAAAAAAACGACTCACAAAACTATAAAGCAAATCATCCAAAACTGATTTTAAGAACCATATGTTAAGTCAACTAATATTTTTAATTGAAAAAAAAAACTCACAAAACTATAAAGCAAATCAACCAATACTTGTGATTTGACTTTCTCGTTGTTAGAAGGCTACAAAAAATTAATTTATAAATAAAATGGAATTATTTCTACTAAGGGAATTCTCCAATTTCCTTATTTGACCCAATTTCCAATTCTATTCAATTGTAAAAAAGCTCACAAAACTATAAAGCTAACCAACCAATACTTGTGGTTTGACATTCTGGTTATTAAAAAACTCTGAAAAATTAATCTATAAATAAAAATGGAATTATTTGAATGTAATGAATTATCCAATATCCTTATTTCCTTTTCAGATTTGACCTAATTTCCAATTCAATTAAGTATGGTGCAACTATTGAATTTGCTTTATAGATGAAGATATCTAATTATTTCATAGATTCATTTATAAAATTTGAAAAACAATATTTATTATTTTACTAATTTATAAATATTTCAAATATTTCTATTTGAAAAAAAAAATTGAAAACAAACTAATATTCAAGTTAGATATTATCTATATAATCAAGATCCTTAAAATATACTTGTAAAAACATCAAAGAAAAATTTAATATGCCCAGACATTTGATTTGATATTTGATATTAAGATGAATATAATAGATGGAATCAAAATTCTCAAAACATACCTGAAAAAACATCAAAGAAAATTCAATTTATCTAAAAATTTGATTTGATAAATCCAACAAAAAAATATCTAAATTACAACGGAGAAATGAAAGACAAAGAGATTACACCAGCTGATATGAATTAATAAGAAACTATGACATCTGTGATAGCCTAGGACAGAAGGAAAATGGAATAATAAAACTAAGAACAATAAAACTAAGAGAAGTAGACTGGTTTTTGTTTTAACAGTAGACAGAGAAAATATAGTTGTAATCCAAAAAAAAAGTGATATTACAAACAAGTATTAATTCGAAAATTATAGAACCACCAGAAAATGAAAACGAAAAAAAAAATCTATTTATAATTCTTTGAAATGGGTTTACTTGAAACTTTTAATTCAAGAAACACAAAACGAAGACGCAGAAACTTACTTTTGGCGTCGAGACCAGAATTAGGTTTCTTGATGGTTTTGTTTACAGCCAATGCTCCTGGGTTTTGCGGGTTTCCTGTGAAACCTTGCAAGTTGATTTTAGTAGTACCTGACACAGACACCGGTTGATTAAAAGAAGGTGATTAAAAGAAGGCGCAAGCATTAAAAGAAGGCGCAAACCTTATCAATCAAATCTTTTAATACAGAGATCATGAATACGTGCACGCTTAGAAGAAATCCAAAAAAAAATAAGTGATATTACAAACAAGTATTAATTCGAAAATTATAGAACCACCAGAAAATGAAAATGAAAAAACAATTGTATTTATAATTCTTTGAAATGGGTTTACTTGAAACTTTTAATTCAAGAAACACAAAACGAAGACGCAGAAACTTACCTTGGGGGTTTTGTTTACAACCAATGATCCTAGGTTTCCGGGTTTCCTGTGTGACCTTGCAGGTTGATTTTAGTAGTTACCTGACACAGACACCGGTTGATTAAAAGAAGGCGCAAACATTAAAAGAAAGAAATTAAAAGAAGGCGCCAACCTTATCAATCAAATCTTTTAATAATATCATTAAATTAATCTCATAAAACTATACATCAATGGAAAAAAAAAACAGATATCATGTTTGTGTGGAAAAAAAGAACAGAGATCATGGATACTGCACGCTTAGAAGAAATCCAAAAATGGCATCCCACTAGAAAACAAATCGAATCAGAGAACCAGAGAGAACCTCATAAATAGATCTGCACGGGTGGAAGCAGCAGACGATACAGTCAATACTCATGAAGCTTTGCCTCCGATTTGTATGGTAATGGTGCTTTGCCTCCGCAAGCATCACGACCTGCATTCCAGAGGAGTAATGAAACACAGGGCCTTCTGGGAAGCGTTGCAGCCAACTAAATCCAAATTTGTAGAGCACCTTTTGATTTATGAAAAGAAAATCTGAAAGGAAATCTCACCATCAACGCAAAAAGTGGTGGGAAGAATATTGGAAAAAATGTCGAAGGTGGGAGGAATATTAAATGGCCAAGGTTCAGAAAGGTTATTGGTCCAATAGTGTCTCGCAGGGCAACAAGATTGGATTCAAGAACAACCTGTTAACAAAAAAAATTACGAAAGAAACCTACATGTTAGCTGAACAATCAAAATAAAAAATCTAGGAAGACCTGCAAACCTAGATGTAATTTACTAAAATGAATGCAAACCATTACTATTTGTCCTTCTGAAAATTAATTATTCCTGAACTCCCTTCTCTTCATCCACGAATATCCATGAACGAATCGAATGTATGAACGCATGGAACTAGTTGTATGAGCGCTCTTAATTGAGAAGCTCTTAGTTCTGGGCACGCATCCTGGTCGGCTGGGAGCGGCGATGTGGCTAGTGCCTCCTCCTCCCCGCACCGAAGGGCATCGTCTTAATTCCATTCACTCCGGTACCGTTCTTATCCTCCTTCAACTTCAACTTGTGAACATCATAATCAAAATCCTCATTATATAGCCTTTTTTAATCAACGGCTTGAACTTGTGAACATCATAATCAAAATATCTTTTTCAATCAATGGCTAATTTGTGAGTGGCCATGCCACGTCCTCCATGCCCTAGCCGTTTGGAGGGATCACAAAACATCATTTATACCTGTTTGGATTATTTTCAATATTAAAAGGAATATAACATGCTATTTTTTAATATTCAAATATCACACAATTTCTTAATAAGTATAATAATTTCAACAAGATAAAAATATTAAATGAATTTTTTTAATATTTAAATATTATAAAATTCCTTAATAAATATAATAATGTAGATGAACTTGTGAACATCATAATCAAAATATCTTTTTCAATCAAAGGCTAATTTGTGAGTGGCCATGCCACGTCCTCCCTGCCCTAGCCGTTTGGAAGGATCACACCACATCATTTATACCTGTTTGGATTATTTTCAACATTAAAAGGAATATAACATGCTATTTTTCAATATTCAAATATCACAAAATTTTTTAATAAGTATAATAATTTCAACAAGAAAATAGATAAAAATATTGAATGGATTTTTTTAATATTTAAATATTACAAAATTCCTTAACAAATATAATAATGTAGATGAGTTTTTTTTGGATTAATCACATAAAGACATTCATTTACATTATGGATCACAAAAGTCTTACATTTAACAAAATATAATAATTTAAAAAAAAAACATACATATAAACCCTGCTCTACAAATCATTCCTGTTTCGTCGTTCCCTGCACAATGTTGATCTTGTCCTTCTTGCATCATCCCCACTGTATTGAGCTCGTCCTTCCATATTTCCTTCCATATTTCTGTTAATGACTCCGTTCTCCCTCTGTATGACTGTCTGTGCAAGCTCCAACTATACAACTCCTCTTGATATTTACGAGCTATAAAAGAAAAACTGTTTCAAACTATATTTTATAAAGATATAAAAACTGCTTTATAAAACATTCAAACTGGACACAACCTAGATCAAGCCTAGCCCACAAGAATGGGTAAAACCCAACCTTAAATTCAATTTAATTTAGTTACAAAAGTTTATTTGTGGGGAGATAATAGCGATAGGGATGGAGAATGCCGATTTAGAAAATTAATCAAATAATATATATGTAATTTATTGTTTATATAAAAAAATAATAATATTAAATTGAGAAATTTTAGTTAAAATATTGAATTGTGTTATTCAAATTTATTTTTTAATAAATATATGATTTTTATACAAATTAGATAAAAATAGTAATTTTGAAAACTTTTCAAAAATAACACTAAATACAACTCTATATTTTAAATGTAAATTTCAAGTGAATTTAATTGATTTATTCTTATTAAAGTCAAAGTCAAAAAGTTGCACTTTCTGCTTGCCAATGCTAGTAAAGTGGCCCTAATTCCATAAAGTTATGGTTTCTCATGTCCATCGGAATTATAAAATGTCACTAAAAATATGGATAATATCACCACTTAAAAATCCATGGTGCCAACACTTCTAAATACTTTATTGTCCAAATTAATTATTAATCTTGTGTAGTTTGCTCATAGCACACCTCTCCTTCTGTAATGACATTAACTCCAGAAATTCACGACATCCACCAAAGATTTGGAAATTCACTACATCCACCAAAGATCACGAAATAAAATATAGTTTTTACATAGAAACATTGAGGTTAATCATTGTGCATGCCTCCAATTTGTTGGAAATTTCTTTGTCAGGTAAAATTTGTTTATCCAAATCTTGGACCGTTCTATTGATACTATGAAAATAGGGATGATTTTATTGACATTATTGGGCCTCGAGCAAGTAATTTGGAAAAAATCAAAATAATTTTATGTCTAATTAGGTGGTGCCATATAATTCAGGTAGTGGGCCGCACATCGGCTAAACATCGGGTAACTTGACGGAGTTAAATCCTTTCTTTTGATGTGCTTTATCCACCATTGATCACTTTGGGGTGTTTTAGACTATGTCACGTGGTTTGAACTTTGTATTATGTGAAATGCTTGGCACATGGCTAGTTGATTAAATCAATGATAGAAAATGTTGATATGGGAGGACATTAATTATGCAAAGAAACATCATGGGTGGCCAGATATGATATCTTTATGTTGATGTGATGTTGAATTATTTGATATCGGGTTTATAAGGATATGTGCCAGAATAAGCTTAAGAAAATCCAATATCTATTTTTTAAAACTAGGTGGAACGTTATATTATACTTTCGTTTAAAACTTTGAAGACCTCCTATGGGACTTTGATTATGACACGAATTTATTTTGTCAAGTGGTGTGAATATTTTCCCCTAATTTTTGTCTATGTATTTTATTTCAAAATGAAAGGAGAGGATGACATTGTTGTGGAATGGTAGGAAAATTTTGGTAGCACTGATGTTAATATTGGATAGCCTCGAAAATTCAAGTTAACAAGTATTATGGACAAGAGGATTGATTCAACCAATTCTCGTCAATTCACAAAATAAAAATTCTGGTAGTTCAAGGTGCAATTTTTATCGTTGGGCAGAGTTATGGGAAGTTGTAAGAACCCTCATTGCTCACCCTCCCCCCATTCCCATTAGATGATTTCATGGGTTCCCAATTCATGAGATGTATGGATCTTGATAAGTAAAGCGGCTAGATAATATTCAAGTTATGTATAAACTTCTTGAACCCTAATTGTATTACTTCGATTCATTAAGGATTTTACGAGAAAGGAATGTGGTGTATTTGGAGAAAGGATGCATGAATTAATTAAATCACAGGGAAATAGTGACAAGATACTTAAAAAGGAAGCTTCTAAATAATATGTGATTAGTCACTAATTAAGTCCTAAACTATCTTTTGTGGTTTGAGTGCTTTGTATGATTTTTTCCACAATCAATGTTACACATTCTCCTTTAGACTTAGATCCCATTATTCAAAGAGTCTTCAAAGGCTTTTATTTCAATTGGGCTAAGAACTTAATTGAAAACATATGAAAGGTATTCAAAGTTTTAGAGCCTCCAAAATTTACAAATATAATCCTCCTTTTTACATGTATGCATATTTTATGGATATCATCTATATTTTTATGAGTTTCGCGCTATGGGTTGGAAATTGACCCCTTCTACCCCATTTGCTATTCATATTTAACATTCAAAAATCTAAGAATATAGCTATGGTAACCATTTATACTCAATTCTTAATTTTATCATTGTTCTTATTCATAAGTATTTGTTCCAAATAATACCCCCCCGCCTCCTGAATTTATGTAAATGCTAGGTTTTCCATTACTCTGCTTAGTGACTAGTACTTTGAGGAAAACTTTTCTACCTAGTAATTTGTGGTTTTAAAGGGCCACTACATGCTTTGCCCCTTTTTGTTCCTAATAGGTTAACTTCTAAAGAAATAACTTGCCATTATTGAGTGCGCCAATTCCAAATCCTAATTCTCGATATTGTAGTACGATGTGTTCATCATTGCTTGCACCAATTCCAAATGTCAATGCACTCAATTGCAATTGTTGCTCTCCACCATTCGTTGCACCACTTTCTTGTGATTCTACTTCACCTCTCACAATAGTTATTTCACTTTGTTGATCTTTTCTATGAATTGGAAAGTTCATATGTGTCCATCTTGCGTCATCGTTGTACCAAAAACGTCCTTCCTATAACAAACCTACTCAAAATTCCATGTAATAAAGTTAAAATAATAACCATTGTTCATGAGAGACATATTCCAAGATGAATGTTGGGAAAAACATCCTAGTGCGGGTGTTCGTATGGTTTATTACGTCTATGGCAAAGGCTATGGCTAAATCATTAAAGAGGAAAAAAGTATTTTTGACACAATTAGTTATGAAAATAGTGGAAATTAGGAGAAAGGGGAGGTAAAATGTCACAGGTTGCATGTGAGGAGGAAAATGAAGAAAATATAAGCCTCTTCTATAAAAAGGCTTCTGAGAATCTATTGGTACCTTTTTGGCAGTGCATTTTGGAGCTCTCTCATTGATCTCTCTCCCTCTCATACTATTGGATACTCAGATTTTTCTTGGATCGCTCTTGGAGAGTGTGGATAATTGGTGATTGAAGCAAGAAGGCAAAGAAGGAGAAGGAAAATGCAAGTGGACATCAGGATCAACGAATAGATAGAGATTTGATTGCAGGTATCAAGTTGTATGCATGGTTCCCTCACTAGTTTTAGCATGCATGGTGTATGCATGTGGATTTCCCTCGTCTTTGGATTTCCAGGATAGCCATGGTGTCGTGGGTTTATTTCCATTGATTATTTTCTTGTTGGTTCTCATGATTCATTTAGCTATGGGTTGAGTTATTAGTTCATGGAAGCCTTGGTTGGAAAAACTCTCTGGAAGCCCGACAAACAACTATGGGTTGAGTTACTTGTCGTGGAAGCCTTGGTTGGAAAAACACTTTGGAAGCCCTAGGTGGGTTGAGTTACTAATGTTGGAAGCCCTCGTTGGACAAACGCTCTAGAAGCCCTTTAATAGTTTGGGTTGAGTTACTAGTCCTCAAAGCCCTGATTGGAAAAAACACTCTGGAGTCCTCGAACAACTTGGATAGAGACCAATCAATGATGGTTGTGATTTCCGACCATGAGGTGGAGTCATTGGTTGAGGGTTGAGGTGGTTTGCCCTTTGGAGGCCCTGAATTGATTATGATTGATGTGTCTGGTGATATCCCACATTCATGCTTGGAATATGGCACAGGGGTTATTGGCTGAAGTGAGACTTGGCTAAACTAATATATGGCTTGGTTGAACGTGGAATTCTCAACTCCGATTTTTTTTTACATGCATTAATGAAGAACTCATTCCTTTGGTATTTGGTATGCAAATGTATTGGTTATTATGTGGATTCTATTGCTATCGTATACATGGTATTTTTGTTTTTATTACGTTGGCTATAAGAATATGTTTTATTAATGATGATGTATGTCTCTATCTATGTTTTTACTTGTAAATGAATGCATAATGTATCTATGGTCAAATATATTGTACTGCAGCTAATGATGTAAGGGAAAAATTCCTTTTAGTGATTCTTAGATAAGTATGAGACCCTTATGTCTAAACTTGTTGTTTACACCTATAGATGCAATGTTTACAACATGCTTGATGAAATTCCTGTCATGGCGAGGAGATGTCTGGATGAGTTCTTGATGATTTTATTGCTTTTGTAACTTTTTTTTTAATTTTATTTATTATCTCCTAAAGTTTCATGAAGTTCTGGGCAGTGACTTGGGCTCTATGGCTAAAAAGGTGGCATAAATATTGTAGTTGAACACACATAACTGACCAATTGGGGCCCTCGCCGCATGTTTTTTGTGTTGTTCTTACGGCTATAGGCTCCCAACTATTATTGTGCCTTGGCATACCTACGACTATGGCCCAAAAGGGCTGAAAATTCAGTCGCCCTCAGGGGTTAGGGGTCTGGGAGGTCGGATTACCTCTTAGGGATATTGCTGATGTTTTGTAAGGTGTCTTTGTCTTCTCTCCCTCGGTTCCACTACCTTAAGGTTAGATATGAGGTGAAATCTCATATTAGTAGCCTCTCCTCACATGTTTACCTTGGTTGGTTGGTTACTTGGGTTGATGTGGAATGAGGGTGTTATAGAGTGGTATTAGAGCATGGTTAAACTCTCAGAATGGATGGGTAGTGTGTTGATCATGCATTATGTTGATTTCATGTGTTTTTTTCATACTTATGGTGTATTTGTTTATTGCACCCATGTTTTGTTGGCCATGGTGGTAGTGGTGTCCCCATGGAAATGTTTATGGTGTCGTTGTCAACATGTGGTAATGTGTGTATGACTGATTTTCTATTTTTCATGTTTGTGTATTGTCCATGCACATTATCTTACATATTGTTACAT
Source organism: Pinus albicaulis (assembly GCA_034641835.2). NCBI lineage: Eukaryota > Viridiplantae > Streptophyta > Pinopsida > Pinales > Pinaceae > Pinus > Pinus albicaulis. The sequence continues at coordinate 134,520 of JAXQQM020082689.1, read as the reverse complement.
GTTGTATATGTATTGCTTTTTTATGCTAGGTCACTTATTGGTCATGCTTGTGTAGTGTTCTTGCATGCTTTCTTGTGTGATGATTATATGTTGAAAATGATTTGGTCATTCACGCTTGGTTACATTTCGCTTATGCTTGTGATGGTGTGTAGTAAATTTTCATTGGTATGGTTATACATTAGGTCATGTTTTGTATTTTGTATGGTTATGCATCCATGATTCTACTCCAACTAGAGTGAGGTTTATGGGCTATTATACCTTTTGTTACAAGTTTATATGAGGCTACGATTATGGATATACATGTATTTGGTTAATGGTTGATCTTGCAGGATGTATCCTCCCAAAATTACACTAATGTTCGTTATTTTTTTCATGAATTGGCTTAGGTGAGACATTTCACATTGCATTGTGTTGGATATTCATCTGATTTGGAAGATACATTGAGAATTTTATAGGAATAAATAAGGATTTTTAAAGAAGATAATGATAGACTTGTACAAGCACATGAAAAGAAAGTAGAGGTTAATGCGGCCATCATTCAAACTTTGTGGGAGTTGTAGAAATATGGGCCACTTAGGATCAACTATGGGCAGGAGGATGGGACTAATGGAGCATATGTGAGGAGGGTTTTCCCCTTAAGGGGGGTTTCCTCCTGGCATAGTTCCTGCATCTGGTGTCTATTGTTTTATGTGATGTTGCTTTGGTAATTTCTTGATGAACTAAAAGAACGAAGATATAAATAATCGTAATAATAAGAAACATCACAAGTAATTTTCAAGAATAAGAAAATATTTCCTCCTTTCTGATTTTCTAACATGATATCATAGATTTGTTGAAATAGGGAAGAAAAATAAAGTCCTCAGCACTTGACCAAGGAACAATTTGAAGGATCATCTCGGGGTAGGAGTCTACTACACTCTAGGAGGATGTCTAACACAATCAACGGAGAAAAAAAAATGGAGCCTCAAACTACAGGTCCTAGAAGAGGAGAATTGGCCTCATCCTTGAAAAGAATAAGGTACTATACCTGGTCAAAGGAAAAGTAAAGAAGCTTACAAAGGATTCTTTTGATGGTGAAAAAGTAAAATAAAGGGAACTAAATTGGTGGCCATGACTTTAATGGTAACAGGAATAAAGGACAACCTTTTCCCATTCATAGCCAACATTGACCATGCTCACAAAATGTATGAAGCCTTGTCAAAGTTATTCACTGTTAAGAGCATTCGTCAAGTAGCTACCTTGAAAAATGAGCTAAGGACTACAAATATGACAAAATAAGACACATTGGCCTCGTTTGTGAATATAGAAATAATCAAGGATGATATTTTGGCCATTGATGAAATTGTTCTAGACAAAGAACTCGTGATCAATGATCTATTAGGATTGAAACCTACTTGGGGTGCATTTGCTGCCATATCTAATAATTGGATGGTAGCTCCCACCTTTGAAGAACAATGGATTGCCGACAGTCAAGAGGAATTAAGTATCTCATTAGCTTCCAATCCTGAAGGAGTACCTAATGCCTATATTTCTGAACATAAATGAAAGAAATATAAAGGGCCAAGGAATAAATTTGACATGCCCAAGGTATAATAATATCGATTCCATAAGAAGGGTCACTATAGGAGTGACTATCTCGAAAATCCGAGAAACAAGAAAATAGAGAGATATTTGGCCAACATTGTTGAAGAAGGAAACTCAAAGGAAGTCAAGCCTGGAGAATTTAACATTAGAGACTTACACTACCAAGTACTTTTCTTGTAGCTTTAGATATTTTATTTTATATTTTTGATGTTTTATAATTTATAGGTCTTTAATATATTTTTGGAAAATACATTTTTCTTGTTTATAAGTTTTAGGTATCCCTCAAAGCTTTGTAGGGAGTTCTAAACAGATCCTCAAGATAAGTATCTCATTTTAGGCTCATTTTTGGTTTCATATACTTATTTCAGTTTTGATTATATTAATACTAATGAACTTTCTCCCTCTATGGTCTTGATTAGGAAAAGAATTGTTATACTCTCAAGAAGTATGAAGGAGGGCCTCTCAAGACAAGGTTTGTCAAGAAACAAAAGTATGCCTTAAAACATAGATTTATTTATATTAAAGGTTTTTTCATTTGACATTATCTTACTGGCATTGTTATATCTGTCTATACTGAACCATAATGATTCTTATTCTAGGTGATTCATCACTTGATAAATCTACCCACCCCACTCATATTTCTAATTGATTTTGTAGAACCCTAGACAATTTTTTGAAAACCCTAACCGAAGGGTACTCTAATGTGAATGTATGAAACCCTAAACTACTTAGGGATATTGTATTTGAAGTTTTTATTAATAATATCATGTTTAGGATTTTGATATGATCACGAAAAACTAACTTCTTAGGGTTGAATGATAAGGGATAAAGTCTTGAACCTTTGAAATGTTGGTAATATTGGGTTTCTTATGTTCCTATATTGAAATCGTTACTCATTAGGGTTTCCTAGAATGTGTAAGTAAGAGCCCCACAATGTCTTAGAAATGATTTGCTTTGTATGTGTGTGTTTTTATGATCAAACCCTAGTCTAATTAATTTTTTTATTCATATGTTGTGTTGGGTGTGGAACATGATTATCTTCTTTATTTATATGTATCGCCATGTTGGAACCCTATTCTTAATGTCATTTCATCTTCATGAGGGGGGTCTAGGGGGGGTGTCGGCGGCCTTTTGGATCCCCCCTTGGGAGGGGGTTTTGGGGGAAGCGCCCCCAAGGCTAAAAAAATATGTAAAATTTCCTTGTAAAATGTTGTAATTTCATAGTCAATATGGGTCGTTCATTAGGAAGATGATTTGGCAGTAGAAGTTATGTTTAATTTACGGTTTTTCACCCTAGAAGGAAACTTGTCTGTTGTTTGAGGGTATTGTATTGCGTTTGTGTATGGTGTGTATACTCTGAGTGAGAAATCACAAAGGGGATTGTGTGAGAGAGAAGAGGATATTACATCGAATCTGATGTAGATTGTGTCTCTTCATTTTGCTGGATAATGTACAGGAAGGATTGGTTGTTTCCATGGAAATATCCCAAGTTGGGTGAACCACATATATTTGTGTCTCTCTTATTTTATATGTTTTATGTCTTTGCGTTTCTGCATATTCTATGTGGTAAAGTTCCTGTAAAATAGAAAAATTGAAACCAATGGTTATTAAAGGAGCTAAGGCATGTTCCAGAGCTGAAGAAAAGTATGATTTAAACAGGGCAGTTAGGCAGCGAAGGTTGTGTTACAACTTTCACAGATAAAACCTCGAAGGTCATTAAAGGAGAACTAGTAATAGAAAAAGGAGAAAATGTTGGTACATTGTATTTATTCAATGGTATTTCTAACTTTGTTGATGGTTTAACTTCCAAAGAAGAAGATGTAGCATTATGTGTTAAATTTTGAATATTTTTTATGCTAAGATGAAAATATACTTTAACCTTATAGGGCATAATTAAAGTAAGATGTAGACAGAACATACCAATAGATTGATGTAAGACAAGTAAAAAACAGAGATAAATAATGGTGGCGTTACGGTGATCAGCAGGATGGTTCAACCAGCAAAGTAGTCATAAGGTCAGGAAACCACATATATCACACAACCCCAGGACATTTCATCAAGAATACTCCACCAAGATGTTGCACCAAGAAGCCATAAACGTAGAACCAAGAACATTGCTCCATCACCATCCAAGGGAGAGGAAAAATGCCTCCACAAATTTTGTGTGTAATGAAATCCAAGTATCTCCAATATATAGACATCTGTGGGGGTGTGTGGAACATCTCTTATGCATGTGGGATAAATTAGGCTGACCTTGCACATGTGGAATAAATTCAAAATACATGTTCTACTTATCCGATCAAGATGATCTTTGGATTGATCTTGCACCTCTCTGAAAGAGGAATCCAATAAAAATATTGGCATCATCATTTGAGCATGACATCATGGATTTTAGAATTAGTTGCCCAAAATTAACACACTCTCTCAACTAGGGAGAAATCCATCCACCAGTGCCCTCCAAACATCGTGTGTCATCCCACCATAACTTGCTTTGCTGGCTTATTTATTTCAAAACAAAATTTGAGTCATAAGGACAGCACTCACAACTAACCTAAAGTCAGCTTAGAGGTCTGAAACCTCTATAGGACTCAAAAGAGTCACACACCAACCCAAAGTTGGTTTAACAGAACCGAAGTCGGTTGGAGGTTTGAAACCTCTCTTGGACTCGAGAAAGTCATATATTAACCTGACGATAGTTTCACTGACTCAAAGTCAGTTGGAGGTCCAAAATGTCTCTTGGACTCGAGAGAGTCATATACTAACCCCAATTTAGTTTCACTGACCCAATGTCAGTTGGAGGTCTGAAACCTCGCTATACTTGATCCCAGATCAAGTGGTTGGACACGTGTCATCCTAGACATAGAGTGTACGAAAATATATAATGTGTGCATCAGTCTTGCTATGGTCTCTATTCACATTTCCCACCTCATTGGCCAAATGAGAGATACTTCCCATGAGTCTGAAACTCCATGGGTAGGATGCATATGGGGCAAAGATCAAATAGAGGTAAACAAACTCAATATCATCATGGTGGCGCGGAAGCACACCAACAAGGTTTGGCAAGCCTAGCCTAACCTAGTATAACCTAGCCTAACCTAGCCTACCCTAGCCTACCCTACCCTAGCCTAGCCTAGCCTAACCTAGCCTAACCTAACCTAGCCAAACCTAACCTAACCTAACCTAACCTACCCTATCTTATCCTAGCCTAGCCTAGCCTAGCCTAGCCTAGCCTAACCTGGCCTAGCCTAACCTAGCATAGCCTAAGCTAACCTAACCTAACCTAACCTAACCTGACCTAGCCTAACATAACATAGCCTAGCCTAACCTAGCCTAACATAGCCTAGCCTAGCCTATCCTAGCCTAACCTAACCTACCCTAGCCTAGCCTAACCTATCCTAGCATAAACTAGTGTAGTCTTACCTACCCTAGCCTAAACTAGTGTAGTCTTACCTACCCGAGCCTAGCACACCCTAGCCTAACCTAACCTAGCCTAACCTATCCTAGCCTAACCTAACCTACCCTAGCTTAACCTAACTTACCCTAGCCAACCCTAACATAGCCTAGCATAACCTAACCTAACCTAACCTAACCTAACTTGACCTAGCCTAACATAACATACCCTAGCTTAACCTAACCTAGCCTAGTCTAGCCTATCCTAGCCTAGCCTCCCCTAGCCTACCCTAACCTAGCTTAACCTAGCCTAGTCTTACCTACCGTTGCCTAGCACACCCTATCCTAGCCTACCTAACCTAACCTAGCCTAACCTAGCCTAGCCTAACCTACCCTACCCCAAACTATCCTAGCTTACCCTATCCTACCCTAGCCTACCTTGGCCTAGCCTACCCTAGCCTAACCTATCGTAGCCTAGCTTAACCTATCCTAGCCTAACCTATACTAGCCTAGCATATCCTAGCATAGCCTAGCCTAGCCTAGCCTATCCTGGGCTAGCGTAGCATAGCCTAGCCTATCCTAGCCTAGCGTAGCCTATCCTAGCCTAGCCTAGCCTAGCCTAACGTGGTCTAGCTTAGCCTAGCCTAGCCTAGCCTAACCTAGTCTAAGCCAACCTAGCCTACCCTAACCTAGCCCAATCTAACCTACCCTACCCTACCCTACCTTAACCTAACCTACCATAGCCTAGCCTAGTCTAACCTAACCTACCCTACCCTAGCCTAACCTAACCTAACTATCCCTACCCTAACCTACCATATCCTAACCTCACCTAGCCTAGCCTACTGTAGCCTACCCTAGCCTACCCTAGCCTAGCCTACCTTAACCTAGCCTAGCCTAGCCTAGCCAAAGCTAACCTAGCCTACCCTAACCTAGCCCAATCTAACCTAGCCTACCCTACCCTAGCCTAACCTAACGTAACATAGCCTAGCCTAGTCTAACCTACCCTACCCTACCCTAACCTACCTTATCCTAACCTAGCCTAGCCTAGCCTAACCTAACCTAGCGTAACTATCCCTACCCTAACCTATCCTAGCCTAACCTACCATAACCTAACCTAACCTAACCTATCTTAACCTAACTTAACCTAACCTATCATGGCCTAGCCTAGCCTAGCCTAGCCCACCCTAGCCCATCCTAGCCTACCCTAGCCTAGCCTAGCCTACCCTACCCTACCGTAGCCTAGCCTAGCCTAGCCTAACCTAACCTAACCTAACCTAACCTACCCTAGCTTAACCCAACCTACCCTAGCTTAACCCATCCTAGCCTAACCTAACCTAACCTAGCCTAACCTAACCTAGACTAACCTAACCTAACCTAGCCTAGCCTCACTTAACCTATCCAAGCCTAACCTATGCTAGCCTAACGTAGCCTAGCCTAACCTCGCCTACCCTAAACTAGCCTAACCTACTGTAGCCTACCATAGCCTAACCTAACCTAACCTAACCTAGCCTACCCTTACCTACGCTACCCTAGTGTAACCTAACCTAACCTAACCTAACCAACCCTACCCTAACATAACCTAACCTACCCTAACCTAACCTATCCTAGCCCAACCTATCCTAACCTATCCTAGCCTAGCCTAGCCTAGCCTAACCTAACCTAACCTAACCTACGCTACCCTAGCTTAACCTAACATAACATAACCTAACCTAGCCTAACCTAACCTAATCTAACCTAGCCTAGCCTAACCTAACCTAACCTAACCTAACCTACCCTATGCTAGCTTAGCCTAACCTAACCTAACCTAACCTAATCTATCCTAGCCTAACCTAACCTAACCTAGCATAGCCTAACCTATCCTAGCCTAACCTAGCATAGCCTAGCCTAGCCTAGCCTAGCCTAGCCTAGCCTAACCTAACCTAGCCTAACCTATCCTAACCTAGCCTAACCTAGCGTAAGCTACCCTAGCCTAACCTAACGTAGCCTACCCTAACCTACCCTAGCCTAACCTAGCCTAACCTACCGTTGCTTACCCCAGCCTACCGTAGCCTACTCTAGCCTAGCCTAGCCTAGCCTAGCCTAACCTAACCTACCCTACCCTAGCTTAACCTAACCTAACCTAACCTACCCTACCCTAGCCTTAACCTAGCCTAACCTAACCTAACCTAGCCTATCCTAACCTACCCTAGCCTACCCTAGCCTACCTTAACCTAGCCTAGCCTAGCTTAACCTGACCTAACCTAGCCTAACCTAACCTAACCTAACCTAACCTAACCCAGCCTAACCTAACCTAACCTAACCTAACCTACCCTAACTTAACATAACCTAACCTAACCTAGCCTAGCCTAACCTAACCTACCCTACCCTACCCTACCCTAGCTTAACCTAACCTAACCTAACCTAACCTAACCTAACCTAGCCTAACCTAACCTAACCTAGCATAGCCTAGCCTAGCCTAACCTAACGTACCAACCTAACCTAACCTAACCTAGCCTAACCTAACCTAACCTAGCCTAGCCTAACCTAACGTACCCTACCCTAGCTTAACCTAACCTAACCTAAGCTACCCTACCCTAGCTTAAGCTAAGCTAAGCTAACCTACCCTAACCTATCGTATCCTAACCTAACCTAACCTAACCTAGCCTACCCTACCCTAGCCCACCCTAGCCTAGCCTAGCCTTAGCCTAGCCTAGCCTAGCCTAGCCTTAGCCTAGCCTAGCCTTAGCCTAGCCTAGCCTTAGCCTAGCCTAGCCTAACCTATCCTAGCCTAGCCTAGCCTAGCCTATCGTAGCCTACCCTAGCCTTGCCTAGCCTAACATAACCTAACCTAACCTAACCTAGCATAGCCTACCCTAACCTAGCTCGCCCTAACCTAGCCTAGCCTACCCTAGCCTAACCTATCCTAGCCTAGCCTAGCCTAAGCTTGCGTAAGCTAACCTAAGCTAACCTAGCCTAACCTAGCCTACCCTAGTGTAGTCTTACCTAGCCTAGCCTAACCTAGTGTAAGCTATCCTAGCCTAGCCTAGCCTATCTTAGTTTGACCTATCTTAGACTAACCCACTCTATGCTAGGCTATAGTAGCCTAGCCTAACCTACTTTATGCTAGGCATAGTAGCCTAGCCTAACCTATCCTATCCTAGCCTATCCTATCCTATCCTAGACTAGCCTAAGCTTAGCTTGACCTAGCCTAGCCTAACCTACTCTATCCTAGGGTATAGTAGCCTAACCTAGCTTTGCCTAGCCTAAACTACTCTTACCTAGTCTATCCTAGTCTAGTCTAGCCTAGCCTATCCTAAGTTAGTCTAGCCTATTCTAGCCTAACCTAGCCTACTCTAGCTTACCTTAGTGTAGTCTTTAGTAGCCTAGGCTAGGCTACTCAAGCTTAAGCTACATTACTCTATATTAGAATATTAATGAAGAAATCATTCAAAAAACAAAATAAATTAAAAGCTATTAATAAAATTTTAAATATAAGAAAAATTCTTTAAAATAAATTGAAAGTATGAAAATAGAATTTAAAATACATTGAATTTAACCATAATAATAATGTAAAAAAAAAATCTAACATGAGTTATAAGATATAAATGAAAATTTATTTTTAAATGAAAAACATATTAGTAGAACATAAAAACATAATTGAAAATCATTTTGAGAAATCCATTAATCTCATCTAAATTATTAGAAAAAATACTTATTTATTGGAAAAGGTCATCCAAAGCTGATTTTAAGAGGCACATGTTAAGTCAACTAATATTTTTAATTGAAAAAAAAAAGACTCACAAAACTATAAAGCAAATCATCCAAAACTGATTTTAAGAACCATATGTTAAGTCAACTAATATTTTTAATTGAAAAAAAAAACTCACAAAACTATAAAGAAAATCAACCAATACTTGTGATTTGACCTTCTAGTTGTTAGAAGGCTACAAAAAATTAATTTATAAATAAAATGGAATTATTTCTACTAAGGGAATTCTCCAATTTCCTTATTTGACCCAATTTCCAATTCCATTCAATTGTAAAAAAGCTCACAAAACTATAAAGCTAACCAACCAATACTTGTGGTTTGACATTCTGGTTATTAAAAAACTCTGAAAATTTAATTTATAAATAAAAATGGAATTATTTGAATGTAATGAATTATCCAATATCCTTATTTCCTTTTCAGATTTGACCTAATTTCCAATTCAATTAATTATGGTGCAACTGTTGAATTTGCTTTATAGATGAAGATATCTAATTATTTCATAGATTCATTTATAAAATTTGAAAAACAATATTTATTATTTTACTAATTTATAAATATTTCAAATATTTCTATTTGAAAAAAAATTTGAAAACAAACTAATATTCAAGTTAGATATTATCTATATAATCAAGATCCTTAAAATATACTTGCAAAAACATCAAAGAAAAATTTAATATGCCGAGACATTTGATTTGATATTTGATATTAAGATGAATATAATAGATGGAATCAAAATTCTCAAAACATACCTGAAAAAACATCAAAGAAAATTCAATTTATCTAGAAATTTGATTTGATAGATCCAACAAAGAAATATCTAAATTACAACGGAGAAATGAAAGACAAAGAGATTACACCTGATATGAATTAATAAGAAACTATGGCATCTGTGATAGCCGAGGACAGAAGGAAAATGGAATAATAAAACTAGGAACAATAAAACTAAGAGAAGTAGACTGGTTTTTGTTTTAACAGTAGACAGAGAAAATATAGTTGTAATCCAAAAAAAAAAGTGATATTACAAACCAGTATTAATTCGAAAATTATAGAACCACCAGAAAATGAAAACGAAAAAAAAAAATCTATTTATAATTCTTTGAAATGGGTTTACTTGAAACTTTTAATTCAAGAAACACAAAACGAAGACGCAGAAACTTACTTTTGGCATCGATACCAGAATTAGGTTTCTTGAGGGTTTTGTTTATAGCCAATGCTCCTGGGTTTCCAGGTTTCCTGTGAAACCTTGCAAGTTGATTTTAGTAGTACCTGACACAGACACCGGTTCATTAAAAGAAGGTGATTAAAAGAAGGCGCAAGCATTAAAATAAGGCGCAAACCTTATCAATCAAATCTTTTAATACAGAGATCATGAATACGTGCACGCTTAGAAGAAATCCAAAAAAAATAAGTGATATTACAAACAAGTATTAATTCAAAAATTATAGAACCACCAGAAAATGAAAACGAAAAAAAAAATCTATATATAATTCTTTGAAATGGGTTTACTTGAAACTTTTAATTCAAGAAACAGAAAACGAAGACGTAGAAACTTACTTTTGGCATCGAGACCAGAATTAGGTTTCTTGAGGGTTTTGTTTACACCCAATGCTCCTGGGTTTCCGGGTTTCCTGTGAAACCTTGCAAGTTGATTTTAGTATTACCTAACACAGACACCGGTTGATTAAAAGAAGGTGATTAAAAGAAGGCGCAAGCATTAAAAGAAGGCGCAAACCTTATCAATCAAATCTTTTAATACAGAGATCATGAATACGTGCACGGTTAGAAGAAATCCAAAAAAAAAAAGTGATATTACTGAAAGATAACGCAGCGGAACACTCAAACTTGACTCATTGATTTGCATTACAGAGAAAATATATTTATACAAAGCAGAGAAGCTTCTCGATTCCTGAATGTCGGTGGAGATAGCTTCTCCAAGAAGCTAAATGAACTCTCGAGAAACTCTAAGACAGTTCCAGCATTAAATGCAGTCGGCGGGATTGGTTGGAATTATTATTTATCCAACACTCCCCGTTAATTCCAACCATATACAGACATACTATACATAGGACACAAACATACTCTTAATTGACATGCCTGCTGGTCTAAGTCTCAGCTAGGCTTACAACATAATTTGAATTTTCTACAACACATAACTTACTTCTACAAGTCTCAAATTTAGCCTTCCCAAGAGGCTTAGTGAATATGTCAGCTACATTTTCATTTGTATTACAATATATTAAGTCAATTTCCTTTGATTGGACCTTTTCTCTAACAAAATGATATTGTGTGTCTATATGCTTTGTCCTTGCATGACAGACAGGATTGTTTGCCAATTTGATGGTACTTTGATTGTCACATCTGATTACTGTCGGTTCTTCTTGTGCTTCACCAATATCTTCTAGTATTCTTCTTAGCCATATAGCTTCACATGTGGTACTACATAAGGCTTTATATTCTGCTTCAGTTGATGACAAGGACACTGTTGGTTGTTTCTTACTGCTCCATGATATTGCTCCTGATCCTATATTGAACACATATCCAGTGGTGGATTTCCTGTCATTTGGATTTCCGGCCCAGTCAGAATCAGAATGACCTGTCAATTCAAAATTACAATCATTAGTATATTCAATACCAAAATTGATAGTTCCCTTTAAATATCGAAGGACCCTTTTTGCAGCCATCCAATGGCTCTCAAGGGGCTTAGCCATAAATTGACTAAGTATGCTTACTGCATAGGCAATGTCCGGTCTAGTGGTAGTGAGATAATTTAAACTTCCCATTAATTGTCGATACAATGTTCCATTCACCTCCTTTGTTCCATCATCATTTCTCAATTTGATATTTTGTTCCAAAGGAGTACTCACTGCTTTACATCCTTTCATGTGAAATCTTTTTAATACCTCATTTGTATATTTGCTTTGTGTGATTAAAGTTCTTCCATTATCTCTCCATACTTCAAGACCTAGACAATAATGCATTTGTCCTAGATCCTTCATCTCAAATTGCTGTGATAGCTTCATTTTTATATCATTAATCATTTTAGCAGCACTCCCTGTTATTATTAGATCATCAACATATATGGAGATTAATGCTATGTCTCCATTTCTATCTGTCTTGACATATAAATTAGGATCATTCTTGCTTTTGTTAAATCCTTGCTGAAAGAAGAATTTATCTATTTTCTCATACCAAGATCTCGGTGCCTGTTTTAGTCCATATAAAGCCTTTTTTAATTTGCATACAAGATGTTCTTGTCCCTTCTTTTCAAATCCTTCTGGTTGAACAAGATAAATTTCCTCTTTTAACTCCCCATTTAGGAAAGCTGACTTCACATCTAATTGATATAGATTCCAATCATATTTAGTGGCCAATGCTATCAATATTCTGATTGTGTTCATTTTTGCTACTGGAGCAAAGGTATCTTCATAATCTATACCTTCCTTTTGTGAATAACCTTTTGCAACTAATCTTGCCTTATACTTGTCTATGCTACCATTTGCATTAAACTTTGTCTTGTACAACCATTTTGATCCTATAGGGACTTTATTTTTAGGTAATTCTGTTAATTCCCAAGTTTCATTTTTCATTATAGAGTTATATTCTTCTTTCATAGCTTCCATCCATTCTTTATGATTTTTGGCTTCTTCATAATTTGAAGGCTCAAAAACATTCATTACTTGAGTCATTAAAGCATAATCTTTATACGTGATAGGGGTTTGAATTTGTCGTGTTGACCTTCTTAAAGATTCATTACACTGTGGAGTACCTTCTCTTCTTCTTCTCTGTGAAGTGCTTTCATCACTTCTTTGGGGGCTTTGGCTTCTTGAATTGTCTTTTGGAATGTCCATGCTTTCTTGAGATGATTCCACAACTCCATCTTCTTTAAAGTTATAAGTAGGATGCCATACATTATATTCATCATCTTTCATTTGTTTAAGATCATGCTCATGAAATATAACATCTCTGCTTGCAAAGACCTTGTGAGTATTTGGATCATACATTTTATATGCCTTTTGATTAGTACAATATCCAATAAAAATGCATTTGATAGCTTTGGCGTCTAATTTTCTCCTATCCTCCTTAGGAATATGAGCAAAGGCATTGCATCCAAATATCCTTAAATGACTAACTTTAGGTTCCTCACACACACAAGCACAGTGCAGGCACTCACCCCTGCAACCACCAAGCCGAAACCATTGGCTCTGATACCATGAAAGATAACGCAGCGGAACACTCAAACTTGACTCGTTGATTTGCATTAGAGAGAACATATATTTATACAAAGCAGAGAAGCTTCTCGATTCTTGAATGTCGGTGGAGATAGCTTCTCCAAGAAGCTAAATGAACTCTCGAAAAACTCTGAGACAGTTCCAGCATTAAATGCAGTCGGCGGGTTTGGTTGGAATTATTATTTATCCAACAATTACAAACAAGTATTAATTCGAAAATTATAAAACCACCAGAAAATGAAAATGAAAAAAAAAATCTATTTATAATTCTTTGAAATGGGTTTACTTGAAACTTTTAATTCAAGAAACACAAAACGAAGACGCAGAAACTTACCTTTGGAGTTGAGACCAGAATTAGGTTTCTTGGGGGTTTTGTTTACAGCCAATGATCCTGGGTTTCCGGGTTTCCTGTGTGACCTTGCAGGTTGATTTTAGTAGTTACCTAACACAGACACCGGTTGATTAAAAGAAGGCGCAAACATTAAAAGAAAGCAATTAAAAGAAGGCGCAAACCTTATCAATCAAATCTTTTAATAACATCATTAAATTAATCTCATAAAACTATACATCAATGGAAAAAAAGAACAGAGATCATGTTTGTGTGGAAAAAAAGAACACAGATCTTGGATACTGCACGCTTAGAAGAAATCCAAAAATGGCATCCCACTAGAAAACAAATCGAATCAGAGAACCAGAGAGAACCTCATAAATAGATCTGCACGGGTGGAAGCAGCAGACGATACAGTCAATACTCATGACGCTTTGCCTCCGATTTGTATGGTAATGGTGCTTTGCCTCTGCAAGCATCACGACCTGCATTCCAGAGGAGTAATGAAACGTGGGGCCTTCATTCGTCCAGATTCTTTCCGGTGGTCTCGAAAAAAATCTTGAAGATGGGGGCCTTCTGGGAAGCGTTGCAGCCAACTAAATCCAAATTTGTAGAGCACCTTTTGATTTATGAAAAGAAAATCTGATAGGAAATCTCACCATCAACGCGAGAAGTGGCGGGAAGAATATTGGAAAAAATGTCGAAGGTGGGAGGAATATTAAATGGCGCAGGTCCAATAGTGTCTCACAGGGCAACAAGATTGGATTCAAGAACAACCTGTTAACAAAAAAAATTACGAAAGAAACCTACATGTTAGCTGAACAATCAAAATAAAAAATCTAGGAAGACCTGCAAACCTAAATGTAATTTACTAAAATGAATGTAAACCATTACTATTTGTCCTTCTGAAAATTAATTATTCCTGAACTCCCTTCTCTTCATCCACAAATATCCATGAACGAATCGAATGTATGAACGCATGGAACTAGTTGTATGAACGCTCTTAATTGAGAAGCTCTTAGTTCTGGGCACGCATCCTGGTCGGCAGGGAGCGGCTATGTGGCTAGTGCCTCCTCCTCCCCGCACCGAAGGGCATCGTCCTAATTCCATTCACTCCAGTACCGTCCTTATCCTCCTTCAACTTGAACTTGTGAACATCATAATCAAAATCCTCATTATATAGCCTTTTTTTAATCAACGGCTTGAACTTGTGAACATCGTAATCAAAATATCTTTTTCAATCAACGGCTAATTTGTGAGTGGCCATGCCACGTCCTCCCTGCCCTAGCCGTTTGGAGGAATCAAAAAACATCATTTATACCTGTTTGGATTATTTTCAACATTAAAAGGAATATAACATGCTATTTTTTAATATTCAAATATCACAAAATTTCTTAATAAGTATAATAATTTCAACAAGAAAATAGATAAAAATATTGAATGGATTTTTCTAATATTTAAATATTACAAAATTCCTTAATAAATATAATAATGTAGATGAACTTGTGAACATCATAATCAAAATATCTTTTTCAATCAACGGCTAATTTGTGAGTGGCCATGCCATGTCCTCCCTACCCTAGCCGTTTGGAGGGATCACACCACATCATTTATACCTGTTTGGATTATTTTCAATATTAAAAGGAATATAACATGCTATTTTTCAATATTCAAATATCATAAAATTTCTTAATAAGTATAATAATTTCAACAAGAAAATAGATAAAAATATTGAATGGATTTTTTTAATATTTAAATATTACAAAATTCCTTAACAAATATAATCATGTAGATGAGTGTTTTTTGGATTAATCACATAAAGACATTCATTTACATTATGGATCACAAAAGTCTTACATTTAACAAAATATAATAATTTTAAAAAAAAACATACATATAAACCCTGCTCTCCAAATCATTCCTGTGCAATCTGTTCGTCGTTCCCTGCACAATGTTGATCTTGTCCTTCTTGCATCATCCCCACTGTATTGAGCTCGTCCTTCCATATTTCCTTCCATATTCCTGTTAATGACTCCATTCTATACAACTCCAACTATACAACTCCTCTTGATATTTACGAGCTATAAAAGAAAAACTGTTTCAAACTATATTTTATAAAGATATAAAAACTGGTTTATAAAACATTCAAACTGGACACAACCTAGATCAAGCCTAGCGCACAATAATGGGTAAAACCCTACCTTAAATTCAATTTAATTTAGTTACAAAAGGTTATTTGCGGGGTGATAATAGCGATAGGGATCGAGAATGCCGATTTAGAAAATTAATCAAATAATATATATGTAATTTATTGTTTATATAAAAAAATAATAATATTAAATTGAGAAATTTTAGTTAAAATATTGAATTGTGTTATTCAAATTTAATTTTTAATAAATATATGATTTTTATTCAAATTAGATAAAAATAGTAATTTTGAAAACTTCTCAAAAATAACACTAAATACAACTCTATATTTTAAATGTAAATTTCAAGTGAATTTAATTGATTTATTTTTATTAACCTCAAAGTCAAAAAGTTGCACTTTCTGCTTGCCAATGCTAGTAAAGTGGCCCTAATTCCATAAAGTTATGGTTTCTCATGTCCATCGGAATTATAAAATGTCACTAAAAATATGGATAATATCACCACTTAAAAATCCATGGTGCCAACAATTCTAAATACTTTATTGTCCAAATTAATTATTAATCTTGTGTAGTTTTCTCATAGCACACCTCTCCTTCTGTAATGACATTAACTCCAAAAATTCACGACATCCACCAAAGATTTGGAAATTCACTACATCCACCAAAGATCACGGAATAAAATATAGTTTTTACATAGAAACATTGAGGTTAATCATTGTGCATGCCTCCAATTTGTTGGAAATTTCTTTGTTAGGTAAAATTTGTTTATCCAAATCTTGGATCGTTCCATTGATACTATGAAAATAGGGATGATTTTATTGACATTATTGGGCTTGGAGCAAGTAATTTGGAAAAAATCAAAATAATTTTATGTCTAATTAGATGGTGCCACATAATTCAGGTAGTGGGCCGCACATCGGCTAAACATCGGGTAACTTGACGGAGTTAAATCCTTTCTTTTGATGTGCTTTATCCACCATTGATCACTTTGGGGTGTTTTAGACTATGTCACGTGGTTTGAACTTTGTATTATGTGAAATGCTTGGCACATGGCTAGTTGATTAAATCAATGATAGAAAATGTTGATATGGGAAAAGGTTAATTATGCAAAGAAACATCATGGGTGGCCAGATATGATATCTTTATGTTGACGTGATGTTGCATTATTTGATATTGGGTTTATAAGGATATGTGCCAGAATAAGCTTAGGAAAATCCAATATCTAATTTTTAAAACTAGGTGGAACGTTATATTATAATTTCGTTTAAAACTTTGAAGACCTTCTATGGAACTTTGATTATGACACGAATTTATTTTGTCAAGTGGTGTGAATATTTTCCCCTAATTTTTGTCTATGTATTTTATTTCAAAATGAAAGGAGAGGATGACATGGTTGTGGAATGGTAGGAAAATTTTGGTAGCACTGATGTTAATATTGGATAGCCTCGAAAATTCAATTTAACAAGTATTATGGACAAGAGGATTGATTCAACCAATTCTCGTCAATTCACAAAATAAAAATTCCGGTAGTTCAAGGTGCAATTTTTATCATTGGGCAAAGTTATGGGAAGTTGTAAGAACCCTCATTGCTCACCCTCCCCCCATCCCCATTAGATGATTTCATGGGTTCCCAATTCATGAGATGTATGGATCTTGACAAGTAAAGCGGCTAGATAATATTCAAGTTATGTATAAACTTCTTGAACCCTAATTGTATTACAATGTTCGATTCATTATGGATTTTACCAAAAAGGAATGTGGTGTATTTGGAGAAAGGATGGATGAATTAATTAAATCACAGATAAATAGTGACAAGATACTTAAAAAGGAAGCTTCTAAAGAATATGTGATTAGTCACTAATTAAGTCCTAAACTATCTTTTGTGGTTTGAGTGCTTTGTATGATTTTTTCCACAATCAATGTTACACATTCTCCTTTAGACTTAGATCCAATTATTCAAAGAGTCTTCAAAGGATTTTATTTCAATTGGGCTAAGAACTTAATTGAAAACATATGAAAGGGTGTTCAAAGTTTTAGAGCCTCCAAAATTTACAAATATAATCCTCTTTTTTACATGTATGCATACTTTATGGATGTCATCTATTTTTTTATGAGTTTCGTGCTATGGGATGGAAATTGACCCCTTCTACCCCATTCGCTATTCATATTTAACATTCAAAAATCTAAGAATACATCTATGGTAACCATTTATACTCAATTATTCATTTTATCATTGTTCTTATTCATAAGTATTTGTTCCAAATAACACCCCCCCCCCTCCTGAATTTCTGTAAATGCTAGGTTTTCCATTACTCTGCTTAGTGACTAGTACTTTGAGGAAAAATTTTCTACCTAGTAATTTGTGGTTTTAAATGGCCACTACATGCTTTGCCCCTTTTTGTTCCTAATAGGTTAACTTCTAAAGAAATAACTTGCCATTATTGAGTGCGCCAATTCCAAATCTTAATTCTTGATATTGTAGTACGATGTGTTCATCATTGCTTGTACCAATTCCAAATGTCAGTGCACTCAATTGCAATTGTTGCTCTCCACCATTCATTGCACCACTTTCTTGTGATTCTACTTCACCTCTCACAATAGTTATTTCACTTTGTTGATATTTTCTATGAATTGGAAATTTCATATGTGTCCATCTTGCGTCATCATTGTACCAAAAACGTCCTTCCTATAACAAACCTACTCAAAATTCCAAGAGAGACATATTCCAAGATGAATGTTGGGAAAAACATCCTAGTGCGGGTGTTCACATGGTTTACTACGTCTATGGCAAAGGCTATGGCTAAATCATTAAAGAAGAAAAAAGTATTTTTGACACATTTATTTATGAGAATAGTGGAAATTAGGAGAAAGGGGAGGTAAAATGTCACAGGTTGCATGTGAGGAGGAAAATGAAGAAAATAGAAGCCTCTGCTATAAAAAGGCTTCTGAGAATCTGTTGGTACCTTTTTGGCAGTGCATTTTGAAGCTCTCTCATTGATCTCTCTCCCTCTCATACCATTGGATACTTAGATTTTTCTTGGATCGCTCTTGGAGAGTGTGGATAATTGGTGATTGAAGCAATAAGGCAAAGAAGGAGAAGGAAAATGCAAGTGGACATCAGGATCAACGAATAGAAAGAGATTTGATTACAGGTATCAAGTTGTATGCATGGTTTCCTCACTAGTTTTAGCATGCATGGTGTATGCATGTGGATTTCCCTCGTCTTTGGATTTCCTAGATAGCCATGGTGTTGTGGGTTTATTTCCATTGATTATTTTCTTTTTGGTTCACATGATTAATTTAGCTATGGGTTGAGTTATTAGTTCATGGAAGCCTTGGTTGGAAAAACTCTCTGGAAGCTCGACGAACAACTATGGGTTGAGTTACTTGTCATGGAAGCCTTGGTTGGAAAAACACTTTGGAAGCCCTAGGTGGGTTGAGTTACTAATGTTGGAAGCCCTCGTTAGAGAAACGCTGTAGAAGCCCTGTAATAGTTTGGGTTGAGTTACTAGTCCTCGAAACCCTGATTGGAAAAAACACTCTGGAGTCCTCGAACAACTTGGATAGAGACCAATCAACGATGGTTGTGATTTCCGACCATGAGGTGGAGTCATTGGTTGAGGGTTGAGGTGGTTTGGCCTTTGGAGGCCCTGAATTGATTATGATTGATGTGTTTGGTGATATCCCACATTCATGCTTGGAATATGGCACTGGGGTTATTGGCTGAAGTGAGACTTGGCTAAACTAATATATGGCTTGGTTGAACGTGGAATTCTCAACTCCGATTTTATTTTACATGCATTAATGAAGAACTCATTCCTTTGGTATTTGTTATGCAAATGTATTGGTTATTATGTGGATTCTATTGCTATCTTATACATGGTATTTTTGTTTTTATTATGTTGGCTATAAGAACATGTTTTATTAATGATGATGTATATCTCTATCTATGTTTTTACTTGTAAATGAATGCATAATGTATCTATGCTCAAATATATTGTACTGCAGCTAATGATGTAAGGGAAAAATGCCTTTTAGTGATTCTTAGATAAGTATGAGACCCCTATGTCAAAACTTGTTGTTTACACCTGTAGATGCAATGTTTGTGACATGCTTGATGAAATTCCTGTCATGGCTAGGAGATGTCTAGATGAGTTCTTGATAATTTTATTGCTTTTGTAAATTTTTTTTTAATGTTATTTATTATCTCCTAAAGTTTCATGATGTTCTGGGCAGGGACTTGGGCTCGATGGCTAAAAAGGTGGCATAAATCTTGTAGTTGAACACACATAACTGCCCAATTAGGGCCCTCGCCGCATGTTTTTTGTGTTGTTCTTACGGCTATAGGCTCCCAAATATTATTGTGCCTTGGCATACCTACGACTATGGCCCAAAAGGGCTGAAAATTCAGTCACCCTTAGGGGTTAGGGGTCTCGGAGGTCGGATTACCTCTTAGGGATGTTGCTGATGTTTTGTAAGGTGTCTTTGTCTTTTTTCCCTCGGTTCCACTACCTTAAGGTCAGATATGAGGTGAAATCTCATATTAGTAGCCTCTCCTCACATGTTTACCTTGGTTGGTTGGTTACTTGGGTTGATGTGGGATGAGGGTGTTATAGAGTGGTATTAGAGCATGGTTCAACTCTCAGAATGGATGGGTAGTGTGTTGATCATGCATTATGTTGATTTCATGTGTTTTTTTCATACTTATGGTGTATTTGTTTATTGCACCCATGTTTTGTTGGCCATGGTGGTAGTGGTGTCCCCATGGAAGTGTTTATGGTGTCGTTGTCAACATGTCGTAATGTTTGTATGACTGATTATCTATTTTTCATGTTTGTGTATTGTCCATGCACATTATCTTACATATTGTTACATGTTGTATATGCATTGCTTTTTTATGCTAGGTCACATATTGGTCATGCTTGTGTAGTGTCCTTGTATGCTTTCTTGTGTGATGATTATATGTTGAAAATGATTTGGTCATTCACGCTTGGTTACATTTCGCTTATGCTTGTGATGGTGTGTAGTAAATTTTCATTGGTATGGTTATACATTAGGTCATGTTTTGTAGTTTGTATGGTTATGCATCCATGATTCTACTCTAACTAGAGTGAGGTTTATGCGCTATTATACCTTTTGTTACAAGTTTATATGAGGCTACGATTATGGATATACATGTATTTGGTTAATGGTTGATCTTGCAGGATGTATCCTCCCAAAATTACACTAAGGTTCGTTAGTTTTTTCATGAATTGGTTTAGGTGATACATTTCACATTGCATTGTGTTGGATATTCATCTGATTTGGAAGATACATTGAGAATTTTATAGGAATAAATAAGGAGTTTTAAAGAAGATAATGATAGACTTGTACAAGCACATGAAAAGAAAGTAGAGGTTAATGCGGCCATCATTCAAACTTTGTGGGAGTTGTAGAAATATGGGCCACTTAGGATCAACTATGGACATGAGGATGGGACTAATGGAGCATATGTGAGGAGGGTTTTCCCCTTCAGGGGGGTTTCCTCCTGGCATAGTTCCTGCATCTGGTGTCTATTGTTTTATGTGATGTTGCTTTGGTAATTTCTTGATGAACTAAAAGAACGAAGATATAAATAATCGTAATAATAAGAAACATCAAAAGTAATTTTCAAGAATAAGAAAATATTTCCACCTTTTTGATTTTCTAACATGATATCATAGATTTGTTGAAATAAGGAAGAAAAATGAAGTCCTCAGCACTTTATCAAGGAACAATTTGAAGGATCATCCTGGGGTAGGAGTCTAATACACTCTAGGAGGATGTCTAACACAATCAAGGGAGAAAAAAAATTGAAGGAGCCTCAAACTACAGGTCCTAGAAGAAGAGAATTGGCCTCATCCTTGAAAAGAATAAGGTACTATACCTGGTCAAAGGAAAATTAAAGAAGACTACAAAGGATTCTTTTGATGGTGAAAAAGTAAAATCAAGGGAACTAATTTGGTGGCCATGACTTTAATGGTAACAGGAATAAAGGAAAACCTTTTCCCATTCATAGCCAACATTGACCATGCTCACAAAATGTATGAAGCCTTGTCAAAGTTATTCACTATTAAGAACATTCATCAAGTATCTACTTCGAAAAATGAGCTAAGGACTACAAATATGACAAAATAAGACACATTGGCCTCGTTTGTGAATATAGAAATAATCAAGGATGATATTTTGGCCATTGATGAAATTGTTCTAGACAAAGAACTCATGATCAATGCTCTATTAGGATTGAAACCTACTTGGGTTGCATTTGGTGCCATATTTAATAATTGGATGGTAGCTCCCACCTTTGAAGAACAATGGATTGCTGACAGTCAAGAGGAATTAAGTATCTCATTAGCTTCCAATCCTGAAGGAGTACCTAATGCCTATATTTCTGAACATAAATGAAAGAAATATAAAGGGCCAAGGAATAAAGTTGACATGTCTAAGGTATAATAATATCGATTCCATAAGAAGGGTCACTATAGGAGTGACTATCTCGAAAATCCGAGAAACAAGAAAATAGAGAGATATTTGGCCAACATTGTTGAAGAAGGAAACTCAAAGGAAGTCAAGCCTAGAGAATTTAACATTAGAGACTTACACTACCAAGTACTTTTCTTGTAGCTTTAGATATTTTATTTTATATTTTTGATGTTTTATAATTTATAGGCCTTTAATATATTTTTGGAAAATAATTTTTTCTTGTTTATAAGTTTTAGGTATCCCGCAAAGCTTTGTAGGGAGTCCTAAACAGATCCTCAAGATAAGTATCTCATTTTAGGCTCATTTTTGGTTTCATATACTTATTTCAGTTTTGATTATATTAATACTAATGAACTTTCTCCCTCTATGGTCTTGATTAGGAAAAGAATTGTTATACTCTCAAGAAGTATGAAGGAGGGCCTCTCAAGACAAGGTTTGTCAAGAAACAAAGGTATGCCTTAAAACATAGATTTATTTATATTAAAGTTTTTTTCATTTGACATTATCTTACTAGCATTGTTATATCTGTCTATACTGAATCATAATGATTCTTATTCTAGGTGATTCATCACTTGATAAATCTACCCACCCCACTCATATTTCTAATTGATTTTGTAGAACCCTAGACAAGTTTTGGAAAACCCTAACCGAAGGGTATTCTAATGTGAATGTCGGAAACCCTAAACTACTTAGGGATATTGTATTTGAAGTTTTTATTAATGATATCATGTTTAGGATTTTGATATGATCATGAAAAACTAACTTCTTAGGGTTGAATGATAAGGGATAAAGTCTTGAACCTTTGAAATGTTGGTACTATTGGGTTTTTTATGTTCCTATATTGAAATCATTACTCATTAGGGTTTTGTGGAATGTGTAAGTAAGAGCCCCACAATTTCTTAGAAAATATTTGCTTTATATGTGTATGTAAGAGCCCCACAATGTCTTAGAAATGATTTGCTTTGTATGTGTGTGTTTTTATGATCAAACCCTAGTCTAATTAATTTTTTTATTCCTATGTTGTGTTGGGTGTGGAACATGATTATCTTCTTTATTTATATGTATCGCCATGTTGGAACCTTATTCTTAATGTCATTTCGTCTTCATGAGGGGGGTCTTGGGGGGGTGTCGGCGGACTTTTGGAGCTCCCCTTGCGAGGGGGTTTTGGGGTAAGCGCCCCCGAGGCTAAAAAAATATGTAAAATTTCCTTGTAAAATGTTGTAATTTCATAGTCAATATGGGTCGTTCATTAGGCAGATGATTTGGCAGTAGAAGTTATGTTTAATTTAGGGTTTTTTACCCTAGAAGGAAACTTGTCTGTTTTTTGAGGGTATTGTATTGCGTTTGTGTATGGTGTGTATACTCTGAGTGAGAAATCACAAAGGGGACTGTGTGAGAGAGAAGAGGATATTACATCGGATCTGATGTAGATTGTGTCTCTTCATTTTGTTGGATAATGTACAGGAAGGATTGATTGTTTCCATGGAAATAGCCCAAGTTGGGTGAACCACATATATTTGTGTCTCTCTTATTTTATGTGTTTTATTTCTTTGTGTTTCTGCATATTTTATGTGGTAAAGTTCCTGTAAAATAGAAAAATTGAAACCAATGGTTATTAAAGGAGCTAAGGCATGCTTCAGAGCTGAAGAAAAGTATGATTTAAACAGGGCAGTTAGGCAGCGAAGGTTGTGTTACAACTTTCACAGATAAAACCTCGAAGGTCATTAAAGGAGACCTAGTAATAGAAAAAGGAGAAAATGTTGGTACATTGTATTTATTCAATGGTATTTCTAACTTTGTTGATGGTTTAACTTCCAAAGCAGAATATGTAGCATTATCTGTTAAATTTTGAAGTTTTTTCATGCTAAGATAAAAATATACTTTAACCTTATAGGGCATAGTTAAAGTAAGATGTAGACAGAACATACCAATAGATTGATCCAAGACAAGTTAAAAACAGAGATAAATAATGGTGGCGTTATGGCCAATGCTAGTAAAGTGGCCCTAATTCCATAAAGTTATGGTTTCTCATGTCCATCAGAATTATAAAATGTCACTAAAAATATGGATAATATCACCACTTAAAAATCCATGGTGCCAACAATTCTAAATACTTTATTGTCCAAATTAATTATTAATCTTGTGTAGTTTGCTCATAGCACACCTCTCCTTCTGTAATGACATTAACTCTAGAAATTTGACATCCACCAAAGATTTGGAAATTCACGACATCCACCAAATATCACGGAATAAAATATAGTTTTTACATAGAAACATTGAGGTCAATCATTGTGCATGCCTCCAATTTGTTGGAAATTTCTTTGTCAGGTAAAATTTGTGTATCCAAATCTTGGACCATTCCATTGATACTATGAAAATAGGGATGATTTTATTGGCATTATTGGGCCTGGAGCAAGTAATTTGGAAAAAATAAAAATAATTTTATGTCTAATTAGGTGGTGCCATATAATTCAGGTAGTGGGCCGCACATCGGCTAAACACCGGGTAACTTGACGGAGTTAAATCCTTTCTTTTGATGTTCTTTATCCACTATTGATCACTTTGGGGTGTTTTAGACTATGTCACGTGGTTTGAAATTTGTATTATGTGAAATGTTTGGCACATGGCTAGTTGATTAAATCAATGATAGAAAATGTTGATATGGGAGGAGGTTAATTATGCAAAGAAACATCATGGGTGGCCAGATATGATATCTTTATGTTGACGTGATGTTGCATTATTTGATATCAGGTTTATAAGGATATGTGCCAGAATAAGCTTAAGAAAATCCAATATCTAATTTTTAAAACTAGGTGGAACGTTATATTATACTTTCGTTTAAAACTTTGAAGACCTCCTATGGAACATTGATTATGACACAAATTTATTTTGTCAAGTGGTGTGAATATTTTCCCCTAATTTTTGTCGATGTATTTTATTTCAAAATGAAAGGAGAGGATGACATGGTTGTGGAATGGTAGGAAAATTTTGGTAGCACTGATGTTAATATTGGATAGCCTCGAAAATTCAAGTTAACAAGTATTATGGACAAGAGGATTGATTCAACCAATTCTCGTCAATTCAAAAAATAAAATGGTAGTTCAAAGTGCAATTTTTATCATTGGGCGAGAGTTATGGGAAGTTGTAAGAACCCTAATTGCTCACCCTCCCCCCATTCACATTAGATGATTTCATGGGTTCCCAATTCATGAGATGTATGGATCTTGACAAGTAAAGCGGCTAGATAATATTCAAGTTATGTATAAACTTCTTGAACCCTAATTGTATTACAATGTTCGATTCATTAAGGATTTTACCATAAAGGAATGTGGTGTATTTGGAGAAAGGATGCATGAATTAATTAAATCACAGATAAATAGTGACAAGATACTTAAAAAGGAAGCTTCTGAAGAATATTTGATTAGTCACTAATTAATTCCTAAACTATCTCTTGTGGTTTGAGTGTTTTGTATGATTTTTTCCACAATGAATGTTACACATTCTCTTTTAGACTTAGATCCCATTATTCAAAGAGTATTCAAAGGCCTTTATTTCAATTGGGCTAAGAACTTAATTGAAAACATGAAAGGGTGTTCAAAGTTTTAGAGCCTCAAAATTTACAAATATAATCCTCCTTTTTACATGTATGCATACATTATGGATGTCATCTATTTTTTTATGAGTTTCGTGCTATGGGTTGGAAATTGACCCCTTCTACCCCATTCGCTATTCATATTTAACATTCAAAAATCTAAGAATACAGCTATGGTAACCATTTATACATAATTATTCATTTTATCATTGTTCTTATTCATAAGTATTTGTTCCAAATAACACCCCCCCCCCCCTCCTGAATTACTGTAAATGCTAGGTTTTTTTCCATTACTACCTTGGTGACTAGTACTTTTGAGGAAAACTTTTACACCTATTAATTTGTGGTTTTAAAGGGCCACTACATGCTTTGCCCCTTTTTGTTCCTAATAGGTTAACTTCTAAAGAAATAACTTGACATTATTGAGTGCGCCAATTCCAAATCTTAATTCTCGAGATTGTAGTACGATGTGTTCATCATTGCTTGTACCAATTCCAAATGTCAGTGCACTCAATTGCAATTGTTACTCTCCACCATTCATTGCAACACTTTCTTGTGATTCTACTTCACCTCCCACAATAGTTATTTCACTTTGTTGATCTTTTCTATGAATTGGAAATTTCATATGTGTCCATCTTGCGTCATCGTTGTACCAAAAACGTCCTTCCTGTAACAAACCTACTCAAAATTCCATGTAATAAATTTAAAATAATAACCATTATTCGTGAGAGACATATTCCAAGCTGAATGTAGGGAAAAACATCCTAGTGTGGGTGCTCACATGGTTTATTATGTCTATGGAAAAGGCTATGGCTAAATCATTAAAGAAGAAAAAATTATTTTTGACACATTTATTTATGAAAATAGAGGAAATTAGGAGAAAGGGGAGGTAAAATGTCACAGGTTGCATGTGATGAGGAAAATGAAGAAAATAGAGGCCTCTTCTATAAAAAGGCTTCTGAGAATCTGTTGGTGCCTTTTTCGCAGTGCATTTTGGAGCTCTCTCATTGATCTCTCTCCCTCTCATACTATTGGATACTTAGATTTTTCTTGGAGCTCTCTTGGAGAGTGTGGATACTTGGTGATTGAAGCAAGAAGGAAAGAAAGAGCAGGAAAATGCAAGTGGACATCAGGATCAACGAATAGAAAGAGATTTGATTGCAGGTATCAAGTTGTATGCATGGTTTCGTCACTAGTTTTAGCATGCATGGTGTATGCATGTGGATTTCCCTAGCCTTTGGATTTCCTGGATAGCCATGGTGCTGTGGGTTTATTTCCATTGATTATTTTCTCGTTGGTTCTGATGATTAATTTAGCTATGGGTTGAGTTATTAGTTCATTGAATCCTTGGTTGGAAAAACTCTCTGGAAGCTCGACGAACAACTATGGGTTGAGTTACTTGTCGTGTAAGCCTTGGTTGGAAAAACACTTTGGAATCCCTAGGTGGGTTGAGTTACTAATGTTGGAAGCCCTCATTGGAGAAATGCTCTAGAAATACTGTAACAGTTTGGGTTGAGTTACTAGTCTTGGAAGCCCAGGTTGGAAAAAACACTCTGGAGCCCTAAAACAACTTAGATAGAGACCAATCCGTGATAGTTGTGCTATCTGACCATGAGGTGGAATCACTAGTTGAGGGTTGAGGTGGTTTGGCCTCTGGAAGCCTTGGATTGATTATGATTGATGTGTTTGGTGATATCCCACATTCATGCTTGGAATATGGCACAGGGGTTATTGGTTGAAGTGAGACTTGGCTAAACTAATATATGGCTTGGTTGAACGTGGAATTCTCAACTCCAATTTTTTTTTACATGCTTTAATGAAGAACTCATTCCTTTGGTATTTGGTATGCAAATGTATTGGCTATTATGTGGATTCTATTGCTATCGTATACATGGTATTTTTGTTTTTATTATGTTGGCTATAAGAATATGTTTTATTAATGATGATGTATGTCTCTATCTATGTTTTTACTTGTAAATTAATGCATAATGTATCTATGGTCAAATATATTGTACTGCAGCTAATGATGTAAGGTAAAAAATGCCTTTTAGTGATTCTTAGATAAGTATGAGACCCCTATGTCTAAACTTGTTGTTTACACCTGTAGATGTAATGTTTGCGACATGCTTGATGAAATTCCTGTCATGGCTAGGAGATGTCTGGATGAGTTTTTGATGATTTTATTGCTTTTGTAACTTTTTTTTTAATGTTATTTATTATCTCCTAAAGTTTCATGAAGTTCTGGGCAGTGACTTGGTCTCTATGGCTAAAAAGGTGGCATAAATCTTGTAGTTGAACACAAATAACTGACCAATTGGGGCCCTCGCCGCATGTTTTTTGTGTTGTTCTTACGGCTATAGACTCCCAACTATTATTGTGCCTTGGCATACCTACGATTATCGCCCGAAAGTGCTGAAAATTCAGTCGCCCTCAGGGGTTAGGGGTCTGGGAGGTTGGATTACCTCTTTGTCTTCTTTCCCTCGGTTCCACTACCTTAAAGGTCGGATATGAGGTGAAATCTCATATTGTTAGCCTCTCCTCACATGTTTACCTTGGTTGGTTGGTTACTTGGGTTGATGTGGGATGAGGGTGTTATAGAGTGGTATTAGAGCATGGTTCAACTCTTAGAATGGATGGGTAGTGTGTTGATCATGCATTATGTTGATTTCATGTGTTTTTTTCATACTTATGGTGTATTTGTTTATTGCACCCATGTTTTGTTGGCCATTGTGGTAGTGGTGTCCCCATGGAAGTGTTTAGGGTGTCGTTGTCAACATGTGGTAATGTGTGTATGACTGATTATCTATTTTTCATGTTTGTGTATTGTCCATGCACATTATCTTATGTTACATGTTGTATATGCATTTCTTTTTTATGCTAGGTCACATATTGGTCATGCTTGTGTAGTGTCCTTGTATGCTTTCTTGTGCAGCAGTGATTATGTTGAAAATGATTTGGTCGTTCACGCTTGGTACATTTCGCTTATCTTTGTGATGGTGTGTAGTAAATTTTCATTGGTATGGTTATACATTAGGTCATGTTTTGTAGTTTGTATGGTTATGCATCCATGATTCTACTCCAACTAGAGTGAGGTTTATGCGCTATTATACCTTTTGTCACAAGTTTATATGAGGCTACGATTATGCATATACATGTATTTGGTTAACGGTTGATCTTGCAGGATGTATCCTCCCAAAATTACAGTAAGGTTCATTAGTTTTTTCATGAATTGGTTTAGGTGAGACATTTCACATTGCATTGTGTTGGATATTCATCTGATTTGGAAGACACATTGAGAATTTAATAGGAATAAATAAGGAGTTTTAAAGAAGATAATGATAGACTTGTACAAGCACATGAAAAGAAAGTAGAGGTTAATGCGGCCATCATTCAAACTTTGTGGGGGTGGGGGAGTTGTAGAAATATGGACGCAGGATCGGCTATGGGCGAGGAGGATGGGACTAATGGAGCATATGCCGGGGGTTTTACCCTTGAGGGGTTTCCCCCTAGCATAGTTCCTACATCTTGTGTTTATTGTTTTATGTGATGTTGCTTTGGTAATTTATTGATGAACTAAAATAAAGAAGATATAAATAATCGTAATAATAAGAAATATCACAAGTAATTTTCAAGAATAAGAAAATATTTCTGTCTTTCTGATTTTCTAACATGGTATAACAGATTTCACCGATTTGGTGAAATGAGGAAGAAAAATGAAGTCTTCAACACTTAATCAAGGAACAATTTGAAGGATCATCTTGGGGAAGGAATCTACTACACTCTAGGAGGATGTCTAACACAA
Source organism: Pinus albicaulis (assembly GCA_034641835.2). Taxonomy (NCBI): domain Eukaryota; kingdom Viridiplantae; phylum Streptophyta; class Pinopsida; order Pinales; family Pinaceae; genus Pinus; species Pinus albicaulis. Next base: position 105,199 of record JAXQQM020082689.1, on the reverse strand, counting down.
TCAAGTGAGAAAAAAATTTGAAGGAGCCTCAAACTATAGGTCCTAGAAGAAGAGAATTGGCCTCATCCTTGAAAAGGATAAGGTATTGTACCTGGTCAAAGGAAAAGTAAATAATCCTATAAAGAATTCTTGTGATGGTGACAAAGTAAAATACAGGGAACTAAATTAGTGGCCATGACTTTAATGGTAGCAGGAATAAACGACAACCTTTTCCCATTCATATCCAACATTGAACATGCTCACAAAATGTATGAAGCCTTGTCAAATTTATTCACTATTAAGAACATTCGTTAAGTAGCTACTTTGAAAACTGAGCTAAGGACTACAAAATATGACAAAAGAAGACACATTGGCCTCCTTGTTTGTGAATATAGAAAGAATAAAGGATGAGATTTTGGCCATTGATGAAATTGTTCCAAACAAAGAACTCATGATCAATGCTCCATTAGGATTGACACCTACTTGGGGTGCATTTTCTGCCAAATTTAACAATTGGAAGGTAGCTCCCACCTTTGAAGAACTATGGAATGGCGACAATCAAGAAGAATTAAGTATCTCATTAGCTTCCAATCCTGAAGGAGTACCTAATGCCTATATTTATCAACATAAACGAAAGAAATCTAAAGGGACAATGAATAAAGTTGACATGTCCAAGGTATAATTATATCAATTCCATAAGAAGGGTCACTATAGGAGTGACTATCCCGACAATCCGAGAAACAAGAAAATAGAGAGATATTCAGCCAACATTGTTGAAGAAGGAAACTCAAAGGAAGTCAAGCCTGGAGAATTTGACATTAGGGACTTACACTACCAAGTACTTTTCTTGTATCTTTAGATATTTTATTTTATATTTTTGATGTTTTAGAATTTATAGGCCTTTAACATATTTTTGGAAAAACACATTTTTCTTGTTTATAAGTTTTAGGTATCCCTCAAAGCTTTGGAGGGAGTCCTAAACAGATCCTCAAGATAAGTATCTCATTTCAGGCTCATTTTTGGATTCATATACTTATTTGAGTTTTGATTATATTAATACAAATGACCTTTCTCCCTCTATGGTCTTGATTAGGAAAATAATTGTTATACTCTCAAGAAGTATGAAGGAGGACCTCTCAAGACAAGGTTTGTAAAGAAATAAAGGTATGCCTTAAAACATTGATTTATTTATATTAAAGGTTTTTAATTTGACATTCTCTTACTAACATTGTTATATCTATTTATATTGAATCATAATGATTCTTGTTCTAGGCGATTCATCAGTTGATAAATTTACCCACCCCACTCATATTCCTAACTGATTTTGTAGAACCCTAGACAAGTTTTGGAAAACCCTAACCGAAGGGTATGCTAATGTGAATGTATGAAGCCCTAAATGCTTAGGGATATTGTATTTGAAATTTTTATTAATGATTTCATGTTTATGATTTTGGTATGATCATGAAAACCTAACTTGTTAGGGTTGAATGATAAGGTATAAAATCTTGAACCTTTGAAATGTTGGTAATATTAGGTTTTTTATGTTCCTATATTGAAATCCTGACTCATTAGAGTTTGATGGAATGTGTAAGAAAGACCCCCACAATATCTTAGAAATGATTTCCTTCGTATGTATGTGTTTTTATGATCAAACCCTAGTCGAATTAAATTTTTTATTCATATGTTGTGTTGGGTGTGCAACATGATTATCTTCTTTATTTATATGTATCGCCATGTTGGAACCCTATTCTTAACGTCATTTAATCTTCATGAGGGGGGGGTCTTGGGGGGTGTGTCGGCGGCCTTTTTGGAGCTTGGGAGGGGGTTTTGAAGCTGCCCGAGGGCTAAAAAAAATATGTAAAATTTTCCTTGTAAAATGTTGTAATTTCATAGTCAATATGGGTCGTTCATTAGGCGGATGATTTGGCGGTAGAAGTTATGTTTAATTTAGGGTTTTTTTCACCCTAGAAGGAAACTTGTCTGCATTTGTTTGAGGGTATTGTATTGCGTTTGTGTATGGTGTGTATACTGCGAGGTGAGAAATCACAAAGGGGATTTGTGTGAGAGAGAAGAGGATATTACATTGGATCTGATGTAGATTATGTCTCTTCATTTTGTTGGATAATGTAAAGGAAGGATTGGTTGTTTCCATGGAAATAGCCCAAGTTGGGTGAACCACATATATTTGTGTCTCTCTTATTTTATATGTTTTATGTCTTTGTGTTTACGCATATTTTATGTGGTAAAGTTCTGTAAAATAGAAAAAATTGAAACCAATGGTTATTAAAGGAGCTAAGGCATGTTCGGGGAGCTGAAGAAAAGTATGATTTCAACGAGGCGAGTTAGGCGAGTGAAGGTTGTGTTACAACTTTTAGAGATAAAACACGGAAGGTCATTAAAGGAGACCTAGTAATAGAAAAAAGTAGAAAATGTTGGTACATTGTATTTATTCAATGGTATTTCTAACTTTGTTGATGGTTTAACTTTCCAAAGCGAGAAGATGTAGCATTATGTGTTAAATTTTGAATATGTTTTTATGCTAAGATGAAAATATACTTTAACCTTATAGGGCATAATTAAAGTAAGATGTAGACGAGAACATACCAATAGATTGATGCAAGACAAGTTAAAGAAACGAGAGATAAATAATGGTGGCGTTACGGCGATCAGCGGGGATGGTTCAACTTGACAAAGTATTCATAAGGTCGACCAACCACATATATCACACAACCCAGGACATTTCATCTAAGAATACTCCACCAAGATGTTGCACCAAGAAGCCCTAAACGTAGAACCAAGAACGTTTATCATCACCATCCAAGGGAGAAGAAAAAATGCCTCCACAAATTTTTGTGTGTAATGAAATATAAGTATCTCCAATATATAGACATCTCTGTAGGTGTGTGGAACATCTCTTATGCATGTGGGATAAATTAGGCTGACCTTGCACATGTGGAATAAATTCAAAATACATGTTCTACTCATCAGATCAAGATGATCATTGGATTGATCTTGCACCCTACTCTGAAAGAGGAATCCAATAAAAATATTGGCAATCATCATTTGAGCATGACATCATGGATTTTAGACCTAGTTGCCCAAAATTAACACACTCTCTCAACTGGGGAGAACTCCATCCACGAAGTGCCCTCCAAACATCGTGCGTCATCCCACCGTAACTTTCGCTTTCACTGGCTTATTTATTTCAAAACAAAATTTGAGTCATAAGGACATCACTCACAGCTAACCTAAAGTCGGCTCGGAAGGTCTCAAACCTCTATAGGACTCAAAAGAGTCACACACCAACCGAAAGTTGGTTTAGCTGAACAAAGTCGGCTGGAGGTTTGAAACCTCTCTTGGACTCAAGAAAGTCATATATTAACTCGACGATAGTTTCAGCGACTCAAATTCGATTTGGAGGTCCAAAATGTCTCTTGGACTCGAGAGAGTCATATACTAACCCCAATTTAGTTTCAACGACCCAATGTCGAGTTGGAGGTTTCGAAACCTCACTAGACTTGATCCCGGATCAAGTGGTTGGACACGTGTCATCCTAGACATACGAGTGTACGGAAATATCTAATGTGTGCATCGGTCTTGCTATGGTCTCTATTCACATTTCCCACCTCATTGGCCAAATGAGAGATACTTCCCATGAGTCTGAAACTCCATGGGTAGGATGCATATGGGGCAAAGATCAAATAGAGGTAAACAAAATCAATATCATCATGGTGGGGGGCGGAAGCAGCACCAGCAAGGTTTGGCAAGCCTAGCATAACCTAGCCTAACCTAGCCTACGCCTAGCCTACCCTAGCCTAGCCCTAACCTAGCCTAACCTAACCTAGCCAAACCCTAACCTAACCTAAGCTAACCTACCCATATCTTATCTAGCCTAGCCTAGCCTAGCCTAGCCTAGCCTAGCCCTACCTAGCCTAAACCTAGCCTAACCTAGCATAGCCTAGCCCTAACCTAATCTAACCTAACCTAACCTGACCTAGCCTAACTTGACCTAGCATAACATAACCTAACCCTGACCCTAGCCTAACATAACATAGCCTAGCCTAACAGCTAGCCTAGCCTAGCCTAGCTGCTAGCCTAACCTAACCTGCCTAGCCTGTCCTAACCTATCCTGGCCTAAACTGGTGTGGTCTTGCCTACCCTGGCCTAGCACACCCTAGCCCTGGACCCTGACCCAGCCTAGCCTAGCCTAGCCTAACCTAGCTACCCTAGCCTCAACCTAACTTACCTAGCCAAGCCTAACATGGCCTAGCATGCACCCTAACCTAATCTAACCTAACCTAACCTAACTCGGCCTAGCCTAACATAACATGGCCTAGCCCTAACCCTAACCTAGCCTGGTCTAGCCCTGGACTAGCCCTGGGCCCTGGCACTACTAGCGTGCCCTGGCCCTGGCTTGGCCTAGCCTGGTCTTGCCTCACCGTGGCCTGGCACACCCTGTCCTGTGCCTGCCTAACCCAACCCTGCCTAACCTGGCCTGGCCTAACCTGCCCTACCCCGAACCTGTCACTAGCTTGCCCTGGCGTGCCCCTGGCCTACCGGCCTGACCCTGGCCTGGCCTGTCCTGGCCTGGCTTAGCCTGTCCTGGCCTGGCCTATGCTGGCCTGCACAGCCTGGCATAGCCTGGCCTGCCTGGCCTAGCCTGTGCTGGCTGGCATAGCCTGGCATGGCCTGGCCTGTCCCTGGCCTGTCCTGGGCTATGCGTGGCGTGGCGTGGCCTATCTGCCTGGCGTGGCCCTGTCTTGGCCTGGCCCTGGCGTGGCCTGGCCCTAACGTGGTCTGGCCTAGGCCTAGCCTGGCCCTGGCCCTAACCTGGTCCAAGCCAGCCTAGCCTGCCTAGCCTGGCCCAGTCTAACCTGCCCTGCCCTGCCCTGCCTAACCCTGACCTGCCATGGCCTGGCCTGGTTCTAACCTAGCCACCCTGGCCTGGCCCTAGCCTGGCCTAACTATCCCTGCCCTGGCCTGCCATGTCCTACCTGACCTCAGCCTAGCCTGAGCCTGCCCTGGCCTGCCCTAGCCTGGCCTGCCTAACCTGGCCTGGCGTGGTAACTGGCCTAGCCTGCGACCTGGCCCAATCTAACCCTGGCCCTGCCCTGCCCTGGCCCTGGCCTAACGTGACATGGCCTGAGCTTGGTCTGGCCTGCCCCTGCGCCTGGCCTGCCTGTCCTGGCTGGCTTGGCCCTGGCCTAGCCTAGCCTGGCGTAACTGTCCCTGCCCTAACCTGTCCCTGACTAACCTGGCACCTAACCCCTAGCCTAACCTAACCTAACCTGGCCCTAGCTTAAGCCCCAACTTAACCTAACCTGTCGTGGCCTGGCCCTAGCCTGGCCCTGGCCCCCCTGGCCCATCCTGGCCTGCCTAGCCCTGGCCCTGGCCTACCCTGCCCTGCGCTAGGCCTGTGGCCTGGCCTGGCCCTGGCCCTGGCCCCTGGCTCTAGCCTAGCCTGCCCTGGCAGCCGGCCTGGCCTGGCTAGCCTGGCCCTGGCCTGCCCAACCCTGACCTAGCCTGGCCTAACCTAGCCTCCTGGCCTAGCCTGGCCTCGCCTCCCAGCCTGTCCCGAAGCCTGACCTGTCCTGGCCTAACGTGGCTGGCTAGCCTGCAGCCTGCCCTACACCTGGCCTGACCTCGTAGCTGACCTGCACCAGCCTGGGCCCTGTCCTACACCTGTCCCTAACCTGGCCTGCCCTAGCCTGCTTTGCCCTGGGCGTGGCCTGGCCTGGCCTGGCCTGGCCTACCCTGGCATAAAGCCTGGCCCTGGCCCCTAACCTGGCCTGTCCCTGGCCCAGCCTGTCCTGGCCTGTCCTGGCCTGGCCCTGGCCCTGGCCTGGCCCTGGCCTAGCCCTGACCTGGCCTGGCCCTGGCCTGCGACCCTGGCCTGGCTGGCCTGGCCTGGCCTGACAAGCTGCCCTGGCTTGACCCCTAGCAGCAAACCTGGCCCTGCACCTGGCCTGGCCCTGGCCTGGCCCTGGCCTGTCTGCCCTGGCCTGGCCTGGCCCTGGCCTGGCCTAGGCCCTGGCCTGGCCCTGGCCTGGCTTGGCCTGGCCTAGCTGAGCTGACAGCACCAACCTGGCCTACGGCTGGCCCTAGCCCTGGCCTGGCCTGGCCTAACCTAGCCTAATCTGTCCTGGCCTAACCTAGCCCTGGCCTGGCATGGCCCTGGCAGCACCTGGCCCTAACCTGGCATGGCCTGGCCCTGGCCCTGGCCCTGGCCTGGCCTGGCCTGGCCTAGCCTGGCCTGCCCTGGCCTGCCCTGCCCTAGCCTGGCCTAACCTGGCCTACAGCTGCCTGGCCCCTAGCCTAACCCCTGACCTAGCCTGCACCTGACCTAACCCCTGGCCTAACCTGGCCCCTGGCCTGCTGTTGCCCTGCCCCGGCCCTGACGCTGCACAGCCTGGCCTGGCCCTGGCCTGGCCCTGACCTGACCTGCCCTGGCCCTGGCCTGACCTACCTGGCCTAACCTGCCCTGCCTGGCCTTGGCCTGGCCCTGGCCTAACCTGGCCTGACCTGTCTGGCCCTGGCCCTGGCCTGGCCTAGCCTGCCTGACCCTGCCCTGGCCTGGCCTGGCCTGGCCTGACCTAACCCTGGCAGCCCAACCTGGCACCCTGGCCTAGCCCTGGCCTGGCCTGCAACCTGCCTAACCCTGCCCTGGCAACCTGGCCCTGGCCTAGCCTAACCCTAACCCTGGCCTAGCCCTGCCCTGCCCTGCCTAGCCTGGCTTAACCTAGCCTAGCCTAGCCTGGCCTAGCTGACCCGACCCTAACCTGCCCTGCCCTGGCCCTAGCCTGACTGACCTAACACAACCTGGCCCTAGCCTGGCCTAGCTTAGAGCGCAGGCTAGCATGCCCCAACCTGCCCTGACCTAGCCTGTCTGGCCTCAGCACAACCTGGGCTGGCCTACCCTGCCCTGGCCTGCCTGGCCCTGGCCTGGCCCTGGGCCCTGGCCTGGCCTTGGCCCTGGCCTAGCCTGTGCTAGCCTGGCCCAGCCTGGCCTGGCCTGGCCTGGCCTAGCCTAGCCTGTCCTAGCCTAGCCCTGGCCTAACATAACCTAACCTAACCTGGCCTGACCTAACCTGAGCGTGGCCTGCCCTAACCTGGCTGGCCCTAACCTGGCCTAGCCTGCCTGGCCTAACCTGTCCTGGCCCTGGCCCTAGCCCTAGGCTTGCGTAATCTAACCTGAAGCTAACCTGGCCTAACCTAGCCTACCCTAGTGTGAGTCTTACCTAGCCTAGCCTAACCTAGTGTAAGCTATCCTAGCCTACCCTAGCCTATCTTAGTTTGACCTATCTTAGACTAACCCACTCTATGCTAGGCTATAGTAGCCTAGCCTAACCTGCTCTATGCTAGGCTATAGTAGCCTAGCCTAACCTATCCTATCCTAGCCTATCCTATCCTATCCTAGACTAGCCTAAGCTTAGCTTGACCTAGCCTAGCCTAACCTACTCTATCCTAGGGTATAGTAGCCTAACCTAGCTTTGCCTAGCCTAAACTACTCTTACCTAGCCCTATCCTAGTCTAGTCTAGCCTATTCTAGCCTAACCTAGCCTACTCTAGCTTACCTTAGTGTAGTCTTTAGTAGCCTAGGCTAGGCTACTCAAGCTTAAAGCTACATTACTCTATATTAGAATATTAATGAAGAAATCATTCAAAAAACAAAATAAATTAAAAGCTATTAATAAAAGTTTAAATATAAGAAAAAATTCTTTAAAATAAATTGAATGTATGAAAATAGAATTTAAAATATATTGAATTTAACCATAATAATAATGTAAAAACAAAATCTAACATGAGTTATAAGATATAAATGAAAATTTATTTTTAAATGAAAAACATATTAGTAGAACATAAAAACATAATTGAAAATCATTTTGAGAAATCCATTAATCTCATCTAAATTATTAGAAAAAAATACTTATTTATTGGAAAAGGTCATCCAAAGCTGATTTTAAGAGGCACATGTTAAGTCAACTAATATTTTTAATTGAAAAAAAAAGACTCACAAAACTATAAAGCAAAATCATCCAAAACTGATTTTAAGAACCATATGTTAAGTCAACTAATATTTTTAATTGAAAAAAAAACTCACAAAACTATAAAGCAAATCAACCAATACTTGTGATTTGACTTTACCAGTTGTTAGAAGGCTACAAAAAAATTAATTTATAAATAAAAATGGAATTATTTCTACTAAGGGAATTCTCCAATTTCCTTATTTGACCCAATTTCCAATTCTATTCAATTGTAAAAAAAGCTCACAAAACTATAAAGCTAACCAACCAATACTTGTGGTTTGACATTCTGGTTATTAAAAAAACTCTGAAAAAATTAATTTATAAATAAAAAATGGAATTATTTGAATGTAATGAATTATCCAATATCCTTATTTCCTTTTTCAGATTTGACCTAATTTCCAATTCAATTAAGTATGGTGCAACTGTTGAATTTGCTTTATAGATGAAGATATCTAATTATTTCATAGATTCATTTATAAAATTTGAAAAACAATATTTATTATTTTACTAATTTATAAATATTTCAAATATTTCTATTTGAAAAAAAAATTGAAAACAAACTAATATTCAAGTTAGATATTATCTATATAATCAAGATCCTTAAAATATACTTGCAAAAAACATCAAAGAAAAAATTTAATATGCCCAGACATTTGATTTGATATTTGATATTAAGATGAATATAATAGATGGAATCAAAATTCTCAAAACATACCTGAAAAAACATCAAAAGAAAATTCAATTTATCTAGAAATTTGATTTGATAGATCCAACAAAAGAAATATCTAAATTACAACGGAGAAATGAAAGACAAAGAGATTACACCAGCTGATATGAATTAATAAGAAACTATGGCATCTCGTGATAGCCGAGGACAGAAGGAAAAATGGAATAATAAAACTAGGAACAATAAAACTAAGAGAAGTAGACTGGGTTTTTGTTTTTAACAGTAGACAGAGAAAATATAGTTGTAATCCAAAAAAAAGAAAGTGATATTACAAACAAGTATTAATTCGAAAAATTATAGAACCACCAGAAAATGAAAACGATCTATTTATAATTCTTTGAAATGGGTTTACTTGAAACTTTTAATTCAAGAAACACAAAACGAAGACGCAGAAACTTACTTTTGGCGTCGAGACCAGAATTAGGTTTCTTGAGGGTTTTGTTTACAGCCAATGCTCCTGGGTTTCCGGGTTTCCTGTGAAACCTTGCAAGTTGATTTTAGTAGTACCTGACACAGACACCGGTTGATTAAAAGAAGGTGATTAAAAGAAAGAAGATAAAAAGCAATTAAAAGAAGGCGCAAACCTTATCAATCAAATCTTTTAATAATATGATTAAATTAATCTCATAAAACTATATATCAATGGAAAAAAAAACAGAGATCATGAATACCACATGCTTAGAAGAAATCCAAAAAAAAATAAGTGATATTACAAACCAGTATTAATTCGAAAAATTATAGAACCACCAGAAAATGAAAATGAAAAAACAATTCTATTTATAATTCTTTGAAATGGGTTTAAAGAAACACAAAACGAAGACGCAGAAACTTACCTTTGGCGTTGAGACCAGAATTAGGTTTCTTGGGGGGTTTTGTTTACAGCCAATGATCCTGGGTTTCCGGGTTTCCTGTGTGACCTTGCAGGTTGATTTTAGTAGTTACCTGACACAGACACCGGTTGATTAAAAGAAGGCGCAAACATTAAAAGAAAGCAATTAAAAGAAGGCGCAAACCTTATCAATCAAATCTTTTAATAATATCATTAAATTAATCTCATAAAACTATACATCAATGGAAAAAAAAAAACAGAGATCATGTTTGTGTGGAAAAAAAGAACAGAGATCATGGATACTGCACGCTTAGAAGAAATCCAAAAATGGCATCCCACTAGAAAACAAATCGAATCAGAGAACCAGAGAGAACCTCATAAATAGATCTGCACGGGTGGAAGCAGCAGACGATACAGTCAATACTCATGAAGCTTTGCCTCCGATTTGTATGGTAATGGTGCTTTGCCTCCGCAAGCATCACGACCTGCATTCCAGAGGAGTAATGAAACATGGGGCCTTCATTCGTCCAGATTCTTTCCGGTGGTCTCGAAAAAAAATCTTGAAGACGGGGGGCCTTCTGGGAAGCGTTGCAGCCAACTAAATCCAAATTTGTAGAGCACCTTTTGATTTATGAAAAAGAAAATCTGAAAGGAAATCTCACCATCAACGCAAGAAGTGGTGGGAAGAATATTGGAAAAAAATGTCGAAGGTGGGAGGAATATTAAATGGCGAAGGTTCAGAAAGGTTATTGGTCCAATAGTGTCTCGCAGGGCAACAACATTGGATTCAAGAACAACCTGTTAACAAAAAAAATTACGAAAGAAACCTACATGTTAGCTGAACAATCAAAATAAAAAAATCTAGGAAGACCTGCAAACCTAGATGTAATTTACTAAAATGAATGTAAACCATTACTATTTGTCCTTCTGAAAAATTAATTATTCCTGAACTCCCTTCTCTTCATCCACAAATATCCATGAACGAATCGAATGTATGAACGCATGGAACTAGTTGTATGAACGCTCTTAATTGAGAAGCTCTTAGTTCTGGGCACGCATCCTGGTCGGCTGGGAGCGGCGATGTGGCTAGTGCCTCCTCCTCCCCGCACCGAAGGGCATCGTCTTAATTCCATTCACTCCCGTACCGTCGATGTGGCCAGTGCCTCCTCCTCCTTCAACTTGAACTTGTGAAAATCATAATCAAAATCCTCATTATATAGATTTTTTTAATCACCGACTTGAACTTGTGAACATCATAATCAAAATATCTTTTTCAATCAACGACTAATTTGTGAGTGGCCATGCCACGTCCTCCCTGCCCTAGCCGTTTGGAGGGATCACACCACATCATTTATACCTGTTTGGATTATTTTCAATATTAAAAGGAATATAACATGCTATTTTTTAATATTCAAATATCACAAAATTTCTTAATAAGTATAATAATTTCAACAAGAAAATAGATAAAAATATTGAATGGATTTTTTTTAATATTTAAATATTACAAAATTCCTTAATAAATATAATAATGTAGATGAGTGTTTTTTGGATTAATCACATAAAGACATTCATTTACATTATGGATCACAAAAGTCTTATATTTAACAAAATATAATAATTTAAAAACAAAAACATACATATAAACACTGCTCTCCAAATCATTCTGTGCAATCATTAGTCGTTCCTGCACAATGTTGATCTTGTCCTTCTTGCATCATCCCAACTGTATTGAGCTCGTCCTTCCATATTTCCTTCCATATTCTGTTAATGACTCCGTTCTCCCTCTATATGATGCATGTCTGTGCAAGCTCCAACTATACAACTCCTCTTGATATTTACGAGCTATAAAAGAAAAAGCTGTTTCAAACTATATTTTATAAAGATATAAAAAACTGCTATATAAAACATTCAAACTTGGACACAACCTAGATCGAGCCTAGCGCACAAGAATGGGTAAAACCCTACCTTAAATTCAATTCAATTTAGTTACAAAAGTTTATTTGCGGGGTGATAATAGCGATAGGGATGGAGAATGCCGATTTAGAAAATTAATCAAATAATATATATGTAATTTATTGTTTATATAAAAAAAATAATAATATTAAATTGAGAAATTTTAGTTAAAATATTGAATTGTGTTATTCAAATTTAATTTTTAATAAATATATGATTTTTATACAAATTAAATAAAAATAGTAATTTTTGAAAACTTTTCAAAAAATAACACTAAATACAACTCTATATTTTAAATGTAAATTTCAAGTGAATTTAAATTGATTTATTTTTTTATTAACCTCAAAGTCAAAAAGTTGCAATTTCTACTTGCCAATGCTAGTAAAGTGGCCCTAATTCCATAAAGTTATGGTTTCTCATGTCCATCGGAATTATAAAATGTCACTAAAAATATGGATAATATCACCACTTAAAAATCCATGGTGCCAACAATTCTAAATACTTTATTGTCCAAATTAATTATTAATCTTGTGTAGTTTTGCTCATAGCACACCTCTCATACTAGTGATATGACTCATTAACTCCACAAAGATTCACGACATCCACCAAAGATCATGGAATAAAATATAGTTTTTACATAGAAACATTGAGGTTAATCATTGTGCATGCCTCCAATTTGTTGGAAATTTCTTTGTCGGGTAAAATTTGTTTATCCAAATCTTGGACCGTTCCATTGATACTATGAAAATAGGGATGATTTTATTGACATTATTGGGCCTGGAGCAAGTAATTTGGAAAAAAATCAAAATAATTTTATGTCAATTAGGTGGTGCCATATAATTCAGGTAGTGGGCCGCACATCGGCTAAACATCGAGGTAACTTGACGGAGTTAAATCCTTTCTTTTGATGTGCTTTATCCACCATTGATCACTTTGGGGTGTTTTAGACTATGTCACGTGGTTTGAACTTTGTATTATGTGAAATGCTTGGCACATGGCTAGTTGATTAAATCAATGATAGAAAATGTTGATATGGGAGGAGGTTAATTATGCAAAGAAATATCATGGGTGGCTAGATATGATATCTTTATGTTGACGTGATGTTGCATTATTTGATATCGGGTTTATAAGGATATGTACCTAGAATAAAGCTTAAGAAAAATCCAATATCTAATTTTTTAAAACTAGGTGGAACGTTATATTATACTTTCGTTTAAAACTTTGAAGACCTCCTATGGAACTTTGATTATGACACGAATTTATTTTTGTCAAGTGGTGTGAATATTTTCCCCCTAATTTTTGTCTATGTATTTTATTTCAAAATGAAAGGAGAGGATGACATGGTTGTGGAATGGTAGGAAAATTTTGGTAGCACCGATGTTAATATTGGATAGCCTCGAAAATTCAAGTTAACAAGTATTATGGACAAGAGGATTGATTCAACCAATTCTCGTCAATTCACAAAATAAAAATTCTCGTAGTTCAAGGTGCAATTTTTATCATTGGATAGAGTTATGGGAAGTTGTAAGAACCCTCATTGCTCACCCTCCCCCCATTCCCATTAGATGATTTCATGGGTTCCCAATTCATGAGATGTATGGATCTTGACAAGTAAAGCGGCTAGATAATATTCAAGTTATGTATAAACTTCTTGAACCCTAATTGTATTACAATGTTTGATTCATTAAGGATTTTTACCAAAAAGGAATGTGGTGTATTTGGAGAAAGGATGCATGAATTAATTAAATCACGGAGAAATAGTGACAAGATACTTAAAAAAGGAAGCTTCTAAAGAATATGTGATTAGTCACTAATTAAGTCCTAAACTATCTTTTGTGGTTTGAGTGCTTTGTATGATTTTTCCACAATCAATGTTACACATTCTCCTTTAGACTTAGATCCCATTATTCAAAGAGTCTTCAAAGGCTTTTATTTCAATTGGGCTAAGAACTTAATTGAAAACATATGAAAGGGTGTTCAAAGTTTTAGAGCCTCCAAAATTTACAAATATAATCCTCCTTTTTACATGTATGCATACATTTATGGATGTCATCTATTTTTTTATGAGTTTCGTGCTATGGGTTGGAAATTGACCCCTTCTACCCCATTCGCTATTCATATTTAACATTCAAAAATCTAAGAATATAGCTATGGTAACCATTTTATACTCAATTCTTCATTTTATCATTGTTCTTATTCATAACTATTTGTTCCAAATAACACCACCCCCCCCTCTCCCCGCCCCGCCCTCCTGAATTTCTGTAAATGCTAGGTTTTCCATTACTCTGCTTAGTGACTAGTACTTTGAGGAAAACTTTTCTACCTAGTAATTTGTGGTTTTAAAGGGCCACTACATGCTTTGCCCCTTTTTGTTCCTAATAGGTTAACTTCTAAAGAAATAACTTGCCATTATTGAGTGCGCCAATTCCAAATCTTAATTCTCGATATTGTAGTACGATGTGTTCATCATTTCTTGTACCAATTCCAAATGTTAGTGCACTCAATGGCAATTGTTGCTCTCCACCATTCGTTGCACCACTTTCTTGTGATTCTACTTCACCTCTCACAATAGTTATTTCACTTTGTTGATCTTTTCTATGAATTGGAAATTTCATATGTGTCCATCTTGCGTCATCGTTGTACCAAAAACGTCCTTCCTATAACAAACCTACTCAAAATTCCATGTAATAAAGTCAAAATAATAACCATTGTTCGTGAGAGACATATTCCAAGATGAATGTTGGGAAAAACATCCTAGTGCGGGTGTTCACATGGTTTATTACGTCTATGGCAAAGGCTATGGCTAAATCATTAAAGAAGAAAAAGGTATTTTTGACACATTTATTTATGAGAATAGTGGAAATTAGGAGAAAGGGGAGGTAAAATGTCATAGGTTGCATGTGAGGAGGAAAATGAAGAAAATATAAGCCTCTTCTATAAAAAGGCTTCTGAGAATCTGTTGGTACCTTTTTGGAAGTGCATTTTGGAGCTCTCTCATTGATCTCTCTCCCTCTCATACTATTGGATACTGAGATTTGTCTTGGATCTATCTTGGAGAGTGTGGATAATTGGTGATTGAAGCAAGAAGGCAAATAAGGAGAAGGAAAATGCAAGTGGACATCAGGATCAACGAATAGATAGAGAGATTTGATTGCAGGTATCAAGTTGTATGCATGGTTTCCTCACTAGTTTTAGCATGCATGGTGTATGCATGTGGATTTCCCTCGTCTTTGGATTTCCAGGATAGCCATGGTGTCGTGGGTTTATTTCGATTGATTATTTTCTTGTTGGTTCTCATGATTCATTTAGCTATGGGTTGAGTTATTAGTTCATGGAAGCCTTGGTTGGAAAAACTCTCTGGAAGCCCGACGAAAAACTATGGGTTGAGTTACTTGTCGTGGAAGGCTTGGTTGGAAAAACACTTTGGAAGCCCTAGGTGGGTTGAGTTACTAATGTTGGAAGCCCTCATTGGAAAAATGCTCTAGAAGCCCAGTAATAGTTTGGGTTGAGTTACTAGTCCTCGAAGCCCTGATTGGAAAAAACACTCTGGAGTCCTCGAACAACTTGGATAGAGACCAATCAAGGATGGTTGTGATTTCCGACCATGAGGTGGAGTAATTGGTTGAGGGTTGAGGTGGTTTGGCCTTTGGAGGCCCTGAATTGATTATGATTGATGTGCTTGGTGATATCCCACATTATGCTTGGAATATGGCAATGTGGGTTATTAGTCAAGTGAGACTTGGCTAAACTAATATGTGGCTTGGTTGAACGTGGAATTCTCAACTCCGATTTTTTTTTACATGCATTAATGAAGAACTCATTCCTTTGGTATTTGGTATGCAAATGTATTCGTTATTATGTGGATTCTATTGCTATCGTATACATGGTATTTTTGTTTTTATTATGTTGGCTATAAGAATATGTTTTATTAATGATGATGTATGTCTCTATCTATGTTTTTGCTTGTAAATGAATGCATAATGTATCTATGGTCAAATATATTGTACTGCAGCTAATGATGTAAGGGAAAAATGCCTTTTAGTGATTCTTAGATAAGTATGAGACCCCTATGTCTAAACTTGTTGTTTACACCTGTAGATGCAATGTTTGCGACATGCTTGATGAAATTCCTGTCATGGCTAGGAGATGTCTGGATGAGTTCTTGATGATGTTATTGCTTTTGTACATTTTTTTTTAATGTTATTTATTATCTCCTAAAGTTTCATGAAGTTCTGGGCAGTGACTTGGGCTCTATGGCTAAAAAGGTGGCATAAATCTTGTAGTTGAACACACATAACTGACCAATTGGGGCCCTCGCCGCATGTTTGTTGTGTTGTTCTTACAGCTATAGGCTCCCAACTATTATTGTGCCTTGGCATACCTATGACTATGGCCCAAAAGGGCTGAAAATTCAGTCGCCCTCAGGTGTTAGGGGTCTGGGAGGTCGGATTACCTCTTAGGGATGTTGCTGATGTTTTGTAAGGTGTCTTTGTCTTCTTTCCCTTCTTTCCACTACCTTAAGGTCAGATATGAGGTGAAATCTCATATTAGTAGCCTCTCCTCACATGTTTACCTTGGTTGGTTGGTTACTTGGGTTGATGTGGGATGAGGGTGTTATAGAGTGGTATCAGAGCATGGTTCAACTCTCAGAATGGATGGGTAGTGTGTTGATCATGAATTATGTTGATTTCATGTGTATTTTTCATACTTATGGTGTATTTCTTTATTGCACCCATGTTTTGTTGGCCATGGTGGTAATGGTGTCCCCACGGAAGTGTTTATGGTGTCGTTGTCAACATGTGGTAATGTGTGTATGAGTGATTATATATTTTTCATGTTTGTGTATTTTCGATGCAAATTATCTTACATATTGTTACATGTTGTATATGCATTGCTTTTTTATGCTAGGTCACATATTGGTCATGCTTGTGTAGTGTCCCTGTATGCTTTCTTATGTGATGATTATACGTTGAAAATGATTTGGTCATTCACGCTTGGTTACATTTCACTTATGCTTGTGATGGTGTGTATTAAATTTTCATTGGTATGGTTATACATTAGGTCATGTTTTGTAGTTTGTATGGTTATGCATCCATGATTCTACTCCAACTAGAGTGAGGTTTATGCGCTATTATACCTTTTGTTACAAGTTTATATGGCGCTACGATTATGGATATACATGTATTTGGTTAGTGCTTGATCTTGTAGGATGTATCCTCCCAAAATTACACTAAGGTTCGTTAGTTTTTTCATGAATTGGTTTAGGTGAGACATTTCACATTGCATTGTGTTGGATATTCATCTGATTTGGAAGATACATTGAGAATTTTATAGGAATAAATAAGGAGTTTTAAAGAATATAATGATAGATTTGTACAAGCACATGAAAAGAAAGTAGAGGTTAATGCGGCCATCATTCAAACTTTGTGGGAGTTGTAGAAATATGGGCCACTTAGGATCAACTATGGGCAGGAGGATGGGACTAATGGAGCATATGCTAGGAGGGTTTTCCCCTTAAGGGGGGTTTCCCCCTGGCATAGTTCCTGCATCTGGTGTCTATTGTTTTATGTGATGTTGCTTTGGTAATTTCTTGTTGAAATAAAAGAAAGAAGATATAAATAATCGTAATAATAAGAAACATCACAAGTAATTTTCAAGAATAAGAAAATATTTCCGCCTTTCTGATTTTCTAACATGATATCATAGATTTGTTGAAATAAGGAAGAAAAATGAAGTCCTCAGCACTTGATCAAGGAACAATTTGAAGGATCATCTCGGGGTAGGAGTCTAATACACTCTAGGAGGATGTCTAACACAATCAAGGGAGAAAAAAATTTGAAGGGGCCTCAAACTACAGGTCCTAGAAGACGAGAATTGGCCTCATCCTTGAAAAGAATAAGGTACTATACCTGGTCAAAGGAAAAGTAAAGAATCCTACAAAGGATTCTTTTGGTGGTGAAAAAGTAAAATAAAGGGAACTAAATTGGTGGCCATGACTTTAATGGTAGCAGGAATAAAGGACAACCTTTTCCCATTCATAGCCAACATTGACCATGCTCACAAAATGTATGAAGCCTTGTAAAATTTATTCACTGTTAAGAACATTCGTCAAGTAGCTACTTTGAAAAATGAGCTAAGGACTACAATTATAACAAAATAAGACACATTGGCCTCGTTTGTGAATATAGAAATAATCAAGGATGATATTTTGGCCATTGATGAAATTGTTCTAGACAAAGAATTCCTGATCAATGCTCTATTAGGATTGAAACCTACTTGGGGTGCATTTGCTGCCATATTTAATAATTGGATGGTAGCTCCCACCTTTGAAGAACAATGGATTGCCGACAGTCAAGAGGAATTAAGTATCTCATTAGCTTCCAATCCTGAAGGAGTACCTAATGCCTATATTTCTTAACATAAATGAAAGAAATATAAAGGGCCAAGGAATAAAGTTGACATGTCCAAGGTATAATAATATCGATTCCATAAGAAGGGTAACTATAGGAGTGACTATCTCGAAAATCCGAGAAACAAGAAAATAGAGAGATATTTGGCCAACATTGTTGAAGAAGGAAACTCAAAGGAAGTCAAGCCTGGAGAATTTAACATTAGAGACTTACACTACCAAGTAATTTTCTTGTAGCTTTAGATATTTTATTTTATATTTTTGATGTTTTATAATTTATAGGCCTTTAATATATTTTTAGAAAATACATTTTTCTTGTTTATAAGTTTTAGGTATCCATCAAAGCTTTGTAGGGAGTCCTAAACAGATCCTCAAGATAAGTATCTCATTTTAGGCTCATTTTTGGTTTCATATACTTATTTCAGTTTTGATTATATTAATACTAATGAACTTTCTCCCTCTATGGTCTTGATTAGGAAAATAATTTTTATACTCTCAAGAAGTATGAAGGAGGGCCTCTCAAGACAATGTTTGTCAAGAAACAAAGGTATGCCTTAAAACATTGATTTATTTACATTAAAGGTTTTTTCATTTGACATTATCTTACTGGCATTGTTATATCTCTCTATACTGAATCATAATGATTCTTATTCTAGGTGATTCATCACTTGATAAATCTACCACCCACTCATATTTCTAATTTGATTTGTAGAACTCAGATAAAGTTTGGAAAACCCTAACCGATGGGTATTCTAATGTGATTATCAAACCCTAAACTCGCTTGCTTAGGATATTGTATTTGAAGTTAATAATGATATCGTTTAGATTTTGATATGATCATGAAAAACTAACTTTAGGGTTGAATGATATTGGATAAGTCTGAACCTTGAATATAGATCTACAGATTGGGTTTTTTATGTTCCTATATTGAAATCGTTACTCATTAGGGTTTCGTGGAATGTGTAAGTAAGAGCCCCACAATGTCTTAGAAATGATTTGCTTTGTATGTGTATGTTTTTATGATCAAACCCTAGTCTAATTAATTTTTTTATTCATATGTTGTGTTGGGTGTGGAACATGATTATCTTCTTTATTTATATGTATCGCCACGTTGGAACCATATTCTTAAATTTTTTCATTTTTGAAATTGTGGTTGCAAAATATGTTTTTATGCCCGATGCGTCACGCCACCCGATGCGCGCTTATGATTGGGACATCTTCTGGAGGAAAACTTGATATTTTTGGGTTTGTTATGGTAAATTATGCATGCTCAAGAATGGCTGATAGATTTCATGAAGTTCTGGGTGGTCTTAAAGGTCAAAAACACTCCAAAAATGGCCTTTCTTCCACTTTTTGCACTAGCAGGAACCAGTCTCGGGAGATTGCAGTTTTGGAGGGGAAAATGACATCCAAATTGAAAAATTCCACTTGGTTTGGATAGCAGACAGATAGGGTTTTCTAACGAGCTATCATGAGCTCAATTTTGACTTCAGGAAGTGCCCCAAAAATAGGATCAAAATGGCATGGTGCATTGAGTTTTCTGGCGCGACACATAGAGGAATTTTGCCCAATTTTCACTTTTCAGCTCAGAAATTCGGCCAGTTTGACTAGTTTCACTTTTGGATGTAATTTTTGATCTATCTTAATGTAATTTCTTAGCTATTATGTAAATTTGGCATGTTTTTACCTGTTCTAGAGGATTCATTCACTAAAAAGTGAAAATTAAGTGAATGGATGAGTTTCCTAGCATATAGAGGCAAGTTGTTTGGCTGCCTAGATTCCAGTTCCATGTTTAGAGTTGGTTGAAATAGATCCTAGAAGGATGAGCTCGACCCATAGAGGCATGGGAAGGGGTTATAATGGTCTATATATTGTATTTTCTGAGTCATTTTCAGGGTTGGATACTTGGGAATAGTTTGGCACCTCATTGTATATTCATTTCAGATTTTTGGCAAAGGAAAGACTAGAGTTTTGTAGCACTTGTTGGGATCCTTGTGGCTTTGAGTTTTGATGATGTTTTTATTCATGTATCTGTAAGTTTCATTGAATTTTATGTATGCCATTTCCCTTCTCTTTGCTTCTGAATTAAACAAATGAGTAACTAAGGTAGAATTCATTAGTTTGTTGGTGCTCTGCCTTAAACTTTTGTTTAGTTTTATATGTTTTCGTTAGTTTGGAGAGGATCCTTTCACCTTATTTCTCTGTTCAGCTCATGAGCCCTATTTTCTATCCATTCATTGAATATACGACATCAAAGTCATTGCCTTCCCTGCCCCAACTTGAACTTTGCAAGAATTTGGCCTCATCCCCAAGCCCGAAATTGTCTTTCCCCTTTTTCCAACAAAATCCAAAAAAATCAAAATCAAACCCTTCTATTGTTTTATCTAGCCTAAGATCAATTGTTGTTTTAGTCATCTCAAGCCCCATTGAATATTTTCATTGAGATTGACCTGGAGAGAGCCCTCTCCTGTCCTCGTAGGGCTAGCTACGAGGCTGAGCGTGGTTTGGTGTTGTCCTTTTTCTGCCTTACTTCAACCTGAGGTGGATTTAGGCTCTAATAGGATATTCATCTAATTTCGAAGATACATTGAGAATTTTATAGGAATAAATAAGGATTTTTAAAGAATATAATGATAGACTTATACAAGCACATGAAAAGAAAGTAGAGGTTAATGCGGCCATCATTCAAATTTTGTGGGAGTTGTAGAAATACGAGCCACTTAGGATCAACTATGGGCAGGAGGATGGGACTAATGGAGCATATGACAGGGGGGTTTTCCCCTTAAGGGGGGTTTCCCCTTGGCATAGTTCCTGCATCTGGTGTCTATTTTTTTATGTGATGTTGCTTCGGTAATTTCTTGATGAACTAAAAGAAAGAAGATATAAATAATCGTAATAATAAGAAAAATCACAAGTAATTTTCAAGAATAAGAAAATATTTCCGCCTTTTTTATTTTCTAACATGGTATCATAGATTTTTTGAAATAAGGAAGAAAAATGAATTCTTCAGCACTTAATCAAGGAACAATTTGAAGGATCATCTCGAGGTAGGAGTCTACTACACTCTAGGAGGATGTATAACACAATCAAGGGAGAAATCAAAATTGGAGCCTCTAAGTACAGGTCCTAGAAGAATCCTTGAAAAGAATAAGGTACTATACCTGGTCAAAGGAAAATTAAAGAAGCCTACAAAGGATTCTTTTGATGGTGAAAAACTAAAATACAGGGAACTAAATTGGTGGCCATGACTTTAATGGTAGCAGGAATAAAGGACAACCTTTTCCCATTCATAGCCAACATTGACCATGCTCACAAAATGTATGAAGCCTTGTCAAAGTTATTCACTGTTAAGAACATTTTTCAAGTATCTACTTCGAAAAATGAGCTAAGGACTACAAATATGACAAAATAAGACACATTGGCCTCATTTGTGAATATAGAAATAATCAAGGATGATATTTTGTCCATTGATGAAATTTATCTAGACAAAGAACTTGTGATCAATGCTCTATTAGGATTGACACCTACTTGGGAAGCATTTTCTGCCATATTTAATAATTGGAAGGTAGCTCCCACCTTTGAAGAACAATGGATTTCCAACAGTCAAGAAGAATTCTGAGTATCTCATTAGCTTCCAATGCTAAAGGAGTACCTAATGCCTATATTTCTCAACATAAATGAAAGAAATATAAAGGGCCAAGGAATAAAGTTGACATGTCCAAGGTATAATAATATTGATTCCATAAGAAGGGTCACTATAGGAGTGAATATCTTGAAAATCCAAGAAACAAGAAAATAGAGAGATATTCGGCCAACATTATTGAAGGAGGAAACTCAAAGGAAGTCAAGCTTGGAGAATTTAACATTAGGGACTTACACTACCAAGTACTTTTCTTGTAGCTTTAGATATTTTATTTTATATTTTTGATGTTTTATAATTTATAGAAATTTAATATATTTTTGGAAAAAGACATTTTTCTTGTTTATAAGTTTTAGGTATCCCTCAAATCTTTGTAGGGAGTCCTAAAAAAATCCTCAAGATGAGTATCTCATTTGAGGCTCATTTTTGGTTTCATATACTTATTTCAATTTTGATTATATTAATACTAATGAAATTTCTCCCTTTATGGTCTTGATTAGGAAAAGAATTTTTATACTCTCAAGAAGTATGAAGGAGGGCCTCTCAAGACAAGGTTTGTCAAGAAACAAAGGTATGCCTTAAAACATTGATTTATTTATGTTAAAGGTTTTTTCATTTGACATTATCTTACTGGCATTGTTATATCTGTCTATACTAAATCATAATGATTCTTATTCTGGGTGATTCATCACTTGATAAATCTACCCACCCCACTCATATTTCTAATTGATTTTGTAGAACCCTAGACAAGTTTTGGAAAACCCTAACCGAAGGGTATGCTAATGTGAATTTCTGAAACCCTAAACTGCTTAGGGATATTGTATTTGAAGTTTTTATTATTGATATCATGTTTAGGATTTTGATATGATCATGAAAACCTAACTTGTTAGGGTTGAATGATAAGGGATAAAGTCTTGAACCTTTGAAATTTTGGTAATATTGGGTTTTGTATGTTCCTATATTGAAATCGTTACTCATTAGGGTTTCATGGAATGTGTAAGAAAGACCCCCACAATGTCTTAGAAATGATTTACTTTGTATGTGTGTGTTTTTATGATCAAAACCTAGTCTAATTAAATTTTTTATTCATATGTTGTGTTGGGTGTGGAGCATGATTATCTTCTTTATTTATATGTATCGCCACGTTGGAACCATATTCTTAATGTCATTTCATCTTCATGAGGGGGGTATATGGGGGGTGTCGACGACCTTTTGGAGCCCCCATTGGGAGGGGGTTTTGGGGGAAGCACCCCTGAGGCTAAAAAAATATGTAAAATTGTCTTATAAAATGTTGTAATTTCATAGTCAATATGGGTCATTCATTAGGCAGATGATTTGGTGGTAGAAGTTATGTTTAATTTAGGGTTTTTCACCCTAGAAGGAAACTTGTCTGTTGTTTGAGGGTATTGTATTGCGTTTGTGTATGGTGTGTATAATCTGAGTGAGAAATCACAAAGGGGACTATGTGAGAGAGAAGAGGATATTACATCGGATCTGATGTAGATTGCGTCTCTTCATTTTTCTGGATAATGTAAAGGAAGGACTGGTTGTTTCCATGGAAATAGCCCAAGTTGGGTGAACCACATATATTTGTCTCTCTCTTATTTTATATGTTTTATGTGTTTGTGTTTCTACATATTTTATGCGCTACATTTCTTTGTAATATATAATTTTCTAACAACTGGTATCAGATTTGAAGGTCTATTTAGCTGATAAACTCGCACGAAAGAAGGTTTCCTAGTTCGAATGGGAGAAATGGAGGAAGATGGTAGGTTTAGGGTCGAGAAATTTAATGGCCAAAACTACCCACTGTGTAATATGCATATGGAATATTATCTTTATCAGAAAAATTTGTAACTACCATTGAGGGGAAAAACAAAGAATTCGTCGAGTATGAGAGACACATAATGGGATATTGTCGATAGAATGGCACTTGGAACAATAAGGTTGTGCCTTGCAGTGCTGGTAGCTTTCAATATTTCAAAGGAAACAACAATAGAGGGTTTAATTAAGTCATTGGCGAAACTATATGAAAAACCCCCCACTGCAAATAAGGTATTTCTTGTGAAACATTTATTTAATATGTAGACATTGGAAGGTGGATCTTTTGCTAACCATTTAAATGTATTTAATATGGTTATTAGTCAGTTAATTTCTATAGGGGTAAGCTTTGATGATGAAGTTAGGGCTCTGTTATTTCTATTTTCATTGCGAGAAAGTTAGAATGGTTTAGTTATGGCCATTAGTAACTCTGTCTGAGCTAGTACTTTAAAGTTTGATGATGTTGTTGGTGCTACCTTAGCAAGGCAATGCAACATAAAAGCTCCGATGAGACATCGGGCAATGCTTTGAGTG
Source organism: Pinus albicaulis (assembly GCA_034641835.2). Lineage (NCBI taxonomy): Eukaryota > Viridiplantae > Streptophyta > Pinopsida > Pinales > Pinaceae > Pinus > Pinus albicaulis. The sequence goes on along the minus strand of JAXQQM020082689.1, from coordinate 81,280 downwards.
CAGAGACTAGGGGAAGAAAAATGGAAAGAGGAAAGGGCTCAACATATCATAGTAAATCAAGGAAAGGCATATCCAAGTCCAGACAGAATAGTGTGATAAAATGTGGGAAAGAAAGGCAAATTGAAGAAAGACTATAAATATTGGAAGGGAAAAGAAGGAGATGCAAAATAAGAAAACAATCATGAAGAAAAATGTGAAAAGTGATGTGTTACAATATGTGTTTATTTTTTATTTATAAAATGTTCCTGATTCGTGGATAGTAGATTTAGGGTCCTCATTCTATGCCATACCTGATAAGAAATATTTTCATGACTATGTTCAAGGAGATTTTCGACAAGTTCGTTTGGGTGATGATAAACCCTATAAAATTGTTGGAATGGGTAAAGTTCTTGTAAAATAGAAAAATTGAAACCAATGGTTATTAAAGGAGCTAAGTCATATTCCAGATCTGAAGAAAAATATGATTTCAATAGGGTAATTAGGCGGTGAAGGTTGTGTGATAAATTTCACAGATAAAACCTACAAGGTCACTAGAGGAGACACGGTAATAGAAAAAGGAGAAAAGGTTGGTACATTGTATTTATTCAATGGTATTTCTAACTCTGTTGATCCTTTAACTTCCAAAGGAGAAGATGTAGCATTATGTGTTAAATTCCGAAGATGTTCTATGCTAAGATGAAAATATACTTTAACCTTCTAGGACATAATTAAAATAAGATGCATATAGAACATACCAATAGATCGATGGAAGACAAGTCAAAAACAAAGATAAAGAATGGTGGTGTTACAACGATCAGCAGGATGGTTCAACCAGCAAAGTACTGATCAGGTCAGCCAACCACATATATCACACAACCCCAAGACATTTCATCAAGAAGACTCCACCAAGATACCGCACCAAGAAACCCTAAACATAGAACCAAGAACTTTGGTCCATCACTATCTAACAGAGAATTAAAATGCCTCCACAAATTGTGTGTGTAATGAACTCCAAGTATATCCAATATATAGACATCTGTGGGGGTGTGTGGCACATCTCTTATGCATGTGGGATAAATCAGGCTGACCTTGCACATGTGGAATAAATTCAAAATACATGTTCTGCTCATCCGATCAAGATGATCTTTGTATCATTCTTGCACCTCACCAAAAGAGGAATCTAATAAAAATATTGGCATTGTCATATGAGCATCACATCATGTATTTTGGACCTATTTGCCCAAAATTAATACTCTCTCTCAACTAGGGAGAACTCCATTCACCAATGCCATCCAAACATCATGCGTCATCCCACCGTAACTTTCTTCGCTTCCTTATTTATTTCAAAACAAAAGTTGAGTCACAAAGACATCACTCACAACTAACCCGAAATCAGCTCAGAGGTCTAAAACCTCTATAGGACTCAAAGGAGTCACACACCAACTCGAAGTTGGTTTAACTAAACCGAAGTCAGTTGAAGGTCTGAATCCTCTCTTGGACTCGAGAAAGTCATATATTAACCCGAATTTATTTTCACTGACCCAAAGTCAATTGGAGGTCTAAAATGTCTCTTGGACTTGAGAGAGTCATATAATAACCTGAAGTTAGTTTCATCGACCCTTGTAAGTTGGAGGTACGAAATATCGCTAGACTTGATCCGATATCAAGTGGTTGGACACGTGCCATCCTAGAAATAGAGAGTGCGGTAATATCCAATGCATCCATTAGTCTTGCTATGGCCTCTATTCACATTTCCCACCTCATTGGCCAAATGAGAGGTACTTCCCATCAGTCTAAAACTCCATGGGTAGGATGCATACGGGGCATAGATCAAAGAGAGGTAAACAAACTTAGTATCATCATGGTGGGGTGGAAGCACACCAATAAGGTTTTGCAAGCCTAGCCTTGTGGTTGTTCATATCTCCAAGAAGCTATCCCAAAAGCCCCCCTGGAGCTCCCAGAGCTTGTTGTATAACAGGGCCCTCCAAATAGGGTCGTCCCACGATTCCAAGATTCTCACGGAAGGTTTAGGAACTTGACCTTCCCCAAGGGCTCTCTGAGAATATCTGCGACCTGCTCATTAGTTCCTATATGATGTAGCCTTACGATGCCTCGTTGTACCATATCCCAGAAAAGTGATCAAGCCTTACGACGCCTCCACAAATTTTGTGTGTAATGAGATCCAAGTATCTCCAATATATAGACATCTATGGGGGTGTGTGGAACATCTCTTATGCATGTGGGATAAATTAGGCTGACCTTGCACATGTGGAATAAATTCAAAATACATGTTCTACTCATCCGATCAAAATGATCTTTGGATTGATCTTGCACCTCTCTGAAAGAGGAATCCAATAAAAATATTGGCATCATCATTTGAGCATGAAATCATGGATTTTAGACTTAGTTTCCCAAAATTAACACACTCTCTCCACCTAGGGAGAAACTCCCATCCACCCCGATTGCCCTCAAACATTGTGCGTCATCCCACATTAGCTTGCTTCTTTATTATTTATTTCAAAACAAAATTTGGGTCATAAGGACATCACTCACAGCTAACCTGAAGTTAGCTCAGAGGTATGAAACCTCTATAGGACTCAAAAGAGTCACACACCAACCCAAAGTTGGTTTAACTGAACCAAAGTCAGTTGGAGGTTTGAAACCTCTCTTGGACTCGAGAAAGTCATATATTAACCTGAAGATAGTTTCACTGACTCAAAGTCAGTTGGAGGTCCAAAATGTCTCTTGGACTCGAGAGAGTCATATACTAACCCCAATTTAGTTTCACTGACCCAATGTCGGTTGGAGGTCTGAAACCTTGCTAGACTTGATCCCAGATCAAGTGGTTGGACACGTGTCATCCTAGACATAGAGTGTACGGAAATATCTAATGTGTGCATCAGTCTTGCTATGGTCTCTATTCACATTTCCCACCTCATTGGAAAAATTAGAGATACTTCCCATGAGTCTGAAACTCCATGGGTAGGATGCATATGGGGCAAAGATCAAATAGAGGTAAACAAACTCAATATCATCATGGTGGGTCGGAAGCACACCAACAAGGTTTGGCAAGCCTAGCCTAACATAGCCTAACCTAGCCTTGCCTAGCCTACCCTAGCCTAGCCTAGCCTAGCCTAACCTAGCCTAACCTAACCTAGCCAAACCTAACCTAACCTAACCTACCCTATCTTATCCTAGCCTAGCCTAACCTAGCCTAACGTGGCCTAGCCTAACCTAGCATAGCCTAACCTAACCTAACCTAACCTAGCCTAACCTGACCTAGCCTAACATAACATAGCCTAGCCTAACCTAGCCTAACATAGCCTAGCCTAGCCTATCCTAGCCTAACCTAACCTACCCTAGCCTAGCCTAACCTATCCTAGCCTAAACTAGTGTAGTCTTACCTACCCTAGCCTAAACAAGTGTAGTCTTACCTACCCTAGCCTAGCACACCCTAGCCTAACCTAACCTAGCCTAACCTAGCCTAGCCTAACCTAGCCTAGCCTAACCTAACCTACCCTAGCCTAACCTAACTTACCCTAGCCAACCCTAACATAGCCTAGCATAACCTAACCTAACCTAACCTAACCTAACTTGACCTAGCCTAACATAACATAGCGTAGCCTAACCTAACCTAGCCTAGTCTAGCCTAGCCTAGCCTAGCGTCCCCTACCTACCCTAGCCTAGCTTAACCTAGCCTAGTCTTACCTACCGTAGCCTAGAACACCCTAGCCTTACCTACCGTAGCCTAGAACACCCTAGCCTTACCTACCGTAGCCTAGTCTTACCTACCGTAGCCTAGCCTAACCTACCATACCCCAACCTATCCTAGCTTACCCTAGCCTACCCTAGCCTACCCTAGCCTAACCTACCCTAGCCTAACCTATCCTAGCCTAGCGTAACCTATCCTAGCCTAACCTATACTCGCCTACCATATCCTAGCATAGCCTAGCCTATCCTAGCATATCCTAGGCTAGCGTAGCATAGCGTAGCCTATCCTAGCCTAGCATAGCCTATCCTAGCCTAGCCTAGCCTAGCCTAACGTGGTCTAGCCTAGCCTAGCCTAGCCTAGCCTAACCTAGTCTAAGCAAACCTAGCCTACCCTAACCTAGCCCAATCTAACCTACCCTACCCTACCCTACCCTAAACTAACCTACCATAGCCTAGCCTAGTCTAACCTAACCTAACCTAGCCTAGCCTAACCTAACCTAACTATCCCTACCCTAACCTACCATATCCTAACCTCACCTAGCCTAGCCTACTGTAGCCTACCCTAGCCTACCCTAGCCTAGCCTACCCTAACCTAGCCTAGCCTAGCCTAGCCTAAGCTAACCTAGCCTACCCTAACCTAGCCCAATCTAACCTAGCCTACCCTACCCTAGCCTAACCTAACGTAACCTACATAACCTAACCTAACCTAACCAAACTTAACCCTGCTTTAAACCTAACCTATCATGACTAGCCTAGCCTATTTCTTGCCCCTAGCCCATCCTAGCCTACCTAGCCTAGCCTAACCTACCCTACCTTCTTTATGTAGCCTAGCCTAGCCTAGCTAACCTAATCTAACCTAACCTAACCTACCTAGGCAGCAACTACCTAGCTTAACCTACCCTAGCTTAACCCAACCTACCCTAGCTTAACCCAACCTAGCCTAACCTAACCTAACCTAGCCTAACCTAACCTAACCTAGCCTAGCCTCACTTAACCTATCGAAGCCTAACCTATCCTAGCCTAACGTAGCCTAGCCTAACCTAGCCTACCCTAACCTAGCCTAACCTACCGTAGCCTACCATAGCCTAGCCTATCCTAACCTAACCTAACCTAACCTACCCTAACCTACGCTACCCTAGCGTAACCGAACCTAACCTAACCTAACCTACCCTACCCTAACATAACCTAACCTACCCTAACCTAACCTATCCTAGCCCAACCTATCCTAACCTATCCTAGGCTACCCTAGCCTAGCCTACCCTAGCCTACCTTAACCTAGCCTACCCTAGCCTAGCCTAACCTAACCTAACCTAACCTACACTACCCTAGCTTAACCTAACATAACCATCAACGCAAGAAGTGGTGGGAGGAATATTAAATGGCGAAGGTTCGGAAAGGTTATTGGTCCAATAGTGTCTCGCAGGGCAACAAGATTGGATTCAAGAGCAACCTGTTAACAAAAAAAATTACGAAAGAAACCTACATGTAATTTACTAAAATGAATGTAAACCATTACTATTTGTCCTTCTGAAAATTAATTATTCCTGAACTCCCTTCTCTTCATCCACAAATATCCATGAACGAATCGAATGTATGAACGCATGGAACTAGTTGTATGAACGCTCTTAATTGAGAAGCTCTTAGTTCTGGGCACGCATCCTGGTCGGCTGGGAGCGGCGATGTGGCTAGTGCCTCCTCCTCCCCGCACCGAAGGGCATCGTCTTAATTCCATTCACTCCGGTACCGTCCTTATCCTCCTTCAACTTGAACTTGTGAACATCATAATCAAAATCCTCATTATATAGCCTTTTTTAATCAATGGCTTGAACTTGTGAACATCATAATCAAAATATCTTTTTCAATCAACGGCTAATTTGTGAGTGGCCATGCCACGTCCTCCCTGCCCTAGCCGTTTGGAGGGATCACAAAACATCATTTATACCTGTTTGGATTATTTTCAATATTAAAAGGAATATAACATGCTATTTTTTAATATTCAAATATCACAAAATTTCTTAATAAGTATAATAATTTCAACAAGAAAATAGATAAAAATATTGAATGGATTTTTTTAATATTTAAATATTACAAAATTCCTTAATAAATATAATAATAAATATAATAATATAAATGAGTGTTTTTTGGATTAATCACATAAAGACATTCACATTATGGATCACAAGAGTCTTACATTTAACAAAATATAATAATTAAAAAAAAAAAACATACATATAAACCTTGCTCTCCAAATCATTCCTGTGCAATCTGTTCGTCGTTCCCGGCACAATGTTGATCTTGTCCTTCTTGCATCATCCCCCTGTATTGAGCTCGTCCTTCCATATTTCCTTCCATATTCCTGTTAATGACTCTGTTCTCCGTCTGTATGACTGTCTGTGCAAGCTCCAACTATACAACTCCTCTTGATATTTACGAGCTATAAAAGAAAAACTGTTTCAAACTATATTTTATAAAGATATAAAAACTGCTATATAAAACATTCAAACTGGACACAACCTAGATCGAGCCTAGCGCACAAGAATGGGTAAAACCCTACCTTAAATTCAATTCAATTTAGTTACAAAAGTTTATTTGCGGGGGTGATAATAGCGATAGGGATGGAGAATGCCGATTTAGAAAATTAATCAAATAATATATATGTAATTTATTGTTTATATAAAAAAATAATATTATTAAATTGAGAAATTTTAGTTAAAATATTGAATTGTGTTATTCAAATTTAATTTTTAATAAATATATGATTTTTATACAAATTAGATAAAAATAGTAATTTTGAAAACTTTTCAAAAATAACACTAAATACAACTCTATATTTTAAAAGTAAATTTCAAGTGAATTTAATTGATTTATTTTTATTAAATCAAAGTCAAAAAGTTGCACTTTCTACTTGCCAATGCTAGTAAAGTGGCCCTAATTCCATAAAGTTATGGTTTCTCATGTCCATCGGAATTATAAAATGTCACTAAAAATATGGATAATATCACCACTTAAAAATCCATGGTGCCAACAATTCTAAATACTTTATTGTCCAAATTAATTATTAATCTTGTGTAGTTTTCTCATAGCACACCTCTCCTTCTGTAATGACATTAACTCCAGAAATTCACGACATCCACCAAAGATCACGGAATAAAATATAGTTTTTACATAGAAACATTGAGGTTAATCATTGTGCATGCCTCCAATTTGTTGGAAATTTCTTTGTCAGGTAAAATTTGTTTATCCAAATCTTGGACCGTTCCATTGATACTATGAAAATAGGGATGCTTTTATTGACATTATTGGGCCTCGAGCAAGTAATTTCGAAAAAATCAAAATAATTTTATGTCTAATTAGGTGGTGCCATATAATTCAGGTAGTGGGACGCACATCGGCTAAACATCGGGTAACTTGACGGAGTTAAATCCTTTCTTTTGATGTGCTTTATCCACCATTGATCACTTTGGGGTGTTTTAGACTATGTCACGTGGTTTGAACTTTGTATTATGTGAAATTCTTGGCACATGGCTAGTTGATTAAATCAATGATAGAAAATGTTGATATGGGAGGAGGTTAATTATGCAAAGAAACATCATGGGTGGCCAGATATGATATCTTTATGTTGACATGATGTTGCATTATTGGATATCGGGTTTATAAGGATATGTGCCAGAATAAGCTTAAGAAAATCCAATATCTAATTTTTAAAACTAGGTGGAACGTTATATTATACTTTCGTTTAAAACTTTGAAGACCTCCTATGGAACTTTGATTATGACACGAATTTATTTTGTCAAGTGGTGTGAATATTTTCCCCTAATTTTTTTCTATGTATTTTATTTCAAAATGAAAGGAGAGGATGACATGGTTGTGGAATGGTAGGAAAATTTTGGTAGCACTGATGTTAATATTGGATAGCCTCGAAAATTCAAGTTAACAAGTATTATGGACAAGAGGATTGATTCAACCAATTCTAGTCAATTCACAAAATAAAAATTCTGGTAGTTCAAGGTGCAATTTTTATCATTGGGCAGAGTTATGGGAAGTTGTAAGAACCCTCATTGCTCACCCTCCCCCCATTCCCATTAGATGATTTCATGGGTTCCCAATTCATGAGATGTATGGATCTTGACAAGTAAAGTGGCTAGATAATATTCAAGTTATGTATAAACTTCTTGAACCCTAATTGTATTACAATGTTTGATTCATTAAGGATTTTACCAAAAAGGAATGTGGTGTATTTGGAGAAAGGATGCATGAATTAATTAAATCACAGAGAAATAGTGACAGGATACTTAAAAAGGAAGCTTCTAAATAATATGTGATTAGTCACTAATTAAGTCCTAAACTATCTTTTGTGGTTTGAGTGCTTTGTATGATTTTTTCCACAATCAATGTTACACATTCTCCTTTAGACTTAGATCCCATTATTCAAAGAGTCTTCAAAGGATTTTATTTCAATTGGTCTAAGAACTTAATTGAAAACATATGAAAGGGTGTTCAAAGTTTTAGAGCCTCCAAAATTTACAAATATAATCCTCCTTTTTACATGTATGCATACATTATGGATGTCATCTATTTTTTTATGAGTTTCATGCTATGGGTTGGAAATTGACCCCTTCTACCCTATTCACTATTCATATTTAACATTCAAAAATCTAAGAATACAGCTATGGTAACCATTTACACTCAATTCTTCATTTTATCATTGTTCTTATTCATAAGTATTTTTTCCAAATAACACCCCCCCCCCCTCCTGAATTTCTGTAACTGCTAGGTTTTCCATTACTCTGCTTAGTGACTAGTACTTTGAGGAAAACTTTTCTACCTAGTAATTTCTGGTTTTAAAGGGCCACTACATGCTTTGCCCCTTTTTGTTCGTAATAGGTTAACTTCTAAAGAAATAACTTGCCATTATTGAGTGCGCCAATTCCAAATCTTAATTCTCGATATTGTAGTACGATGTGTTCATCATTGCTTGTACCAATTCCAAATGTCAGTGCACTCAATTGCAATTGTTGCTCTCCACCATTCGTTGCACCACTTTCTTGTGATTCTAATTCACCTCTCACAATAGTTATTTCACTTTTTTTATCTTTTCTATGAATTGGAAATTTCATATGTGTCTATCTTGCGTCATCGTTGTACCAAAAATGTCCTTCCTATAACAAACCTACTCAAAATTCCATGTAATAAAGTTAAAATAATAACCATTGTTCATGAGAGACATATTCCAAGATGAATGTTGGGAAAAACATCCTAGTGCGGGTGTTCACATGGTTTATTACGTCTATGGAAAAGGCTATGGCTAAATCATTAAAGAAGAAAAAAGTATTTTTGACACATTTATTTATGAGAATAGTGGAAATTAGGAGAAAGGGGAGGTAAAATGTCACAGGTTGCATGTGAGGAGGAAAATGAAGAAAATATAAGCCTCTTCTATAAAAAGGCTTCTGAGAATCTGTTGGTACCTTTTTGGCAGTGCATTTTGAAGCTCTCTCATTGATATCTCTCCCTCTCATACTATTGGATACTTATATTTTTCTTGGATCGCTCTTGGAGAGTGTGGATAATTGGTGATTGAAGCAATAAGGCAAATAAGGAGAAGGAAAATGCAAGTGGACATCAGGATCAACGAATAGAAAGAGATTTGATTACAGGTATCAAGTTGTATGCTTGCTTTCCTCACTAGTTTTAGCATGCATGGTGTATGCATGTGGATTTCCCTTGTCTTTGGATTTCCTGGATAGCCATGGTGTTGTGGGTTTATTTCCATTGATTATTTTCTTGTTGGTTCACATGATTAATTTAGCTATGGGTTGAGTTATTAGTTCATGGAAGCCTTGGTTGGAAAAACTCTCTGGAAGCCCGAGGAACAACTATGGGTTGAGTTACTTGTCATGGAAGCCTTGGTTGGAAAAACACTTTGGAAGCCCTAGGTGGGTTGAGTTACTAATGTTGGAAGCCCTGGTTGGAGAAATGCTCTAGAAGCCGTGTAATAGTTTGGGTTGAGTTAGTAGTCCTCGAAGCCCTGATTGGAAAAAACACTCTGGAGTCCTTGAACAACTTGGATAGAGACCAATAAACGATGGTTGTGATTTTTGACCATGAGGTGGAGTCATTGGTTGAGGGTTGACGTGGTTTGGCCTTTGGTGGCCCTGAATTGATTATGATTGATGTGTTTGGTGATATCCCACATTCATGCTTGGAATATGGCACAGGGGTTATTGGCTGAAGTGAGACTTGGCTAAACTAATATATGGCTTGGTTGAACGTGGAATTCCCAACTCCGATTTTTTTTTACATGCATTAATGAAGAACTCATTCCTTTGGTATTTGGTATGCAAATGTCTCGGTTATTATGTGGATTCTATTGCTATCGTATACATGGTATTTTTGTTTTTATTATGTTGGTTATAAGAATATGTTGTATTAATGATGATGTATGTCTCTATCTATGTTTTTACTTGTAAATGAATGCATAATGTATCTATGGTCAAATATATTGTACTGCAGCTAATGATGTAAGGAAAAAATGCCTTTTAGTGATTCTTAGATAAGTATGAGACCCCTATGTCTAAACTTGTTGTTTACACCTGTAAATGCAATGTTTGCGACATGCTTGATGAAATTCCTGTCATGGCTAGGAGATGTATGGATGAGTTCTTGATGATGTTATTGCTTTTGTACCTTTTTTTTTTAATGTTATTTATTATCTCCTAAATTTTCATGAAGTTTTGGGCAGTGACTTGGGCTATATGGCTAAAATGGTGGCATAAATCTTGTAGTTTAACACACATAACTGACCAATCGGGACCCTCGCCGCATTTTTGTTGTGTTTTTCTTACAGCTATAGGCTCCCAACTATTATTGTGCCTTGGCATACCTACGACTATGGCCCAAAAGGGCTGAAAATTCAGTCGCCCTCAGGGGTTAGGGGTCTGGGAGGTCGGATTACCTCTTAGGGATGTTGCTGATGTTTTTTAAGGTGTCTTTGTCTTCTTTCCCTCGGTTCCACTACCTTAAGGTCAGATATGAGGTGCAATCTCATATTAGTAGCCTCTCCTCACATGTTTACCTTGGTTGGTTGGTTACTTGGGTTGATGTGGGATGAGGGTGTTATAGAGTGGTATCAGAGCATGGTTCAACTCTCAGAATGGATGGGTAGTGTGTTGATCATGCATTATCTTGATTTCATGTGTTTTTTTCATACTTATGGTGTATTTTTTTATTGCACCCATGTTTTGTTGGCCATGGTGGTAGTGGTGTCCCCATGGAAGTGTTTATGGTGTCGTTGTCAACATGTGGTAATGTGTGTATGACTGATTATCTATTTTTCATGTTTGTGTATTGTCCATGCTTATTATCTTACATATTGTTACATGTTGTATATGCATTGCTTTTTTATGCTAGGTCACGTATTGGTCATGCTTTTGTAGTGTCCTTGTATGCTTTCTTGTGTGATGATTATATGTTGAAAATGATTTGGTCATTCACGCTTGGTTACATTTCGCTTATGCTTGTGATGGTGTGTAGTAAATTTTCATTGGTATGGTTATACATTAGGTCATTTTTTGTAGTTTGTATGGTTATGCATCCATGATTCTACTCCAACTAGAGTGAGGTTTATGCGCTATTATACATTTTGTTACAATTTTATATCAGGCTACGATTATGGATATACATGTATTTGGTTAATGGTTGATCTTGCAGGATGTATCCTCCCAAAATTACACTAAGGTTCGTTAGTTTTTTCATGAATTGGTTTAGGTGAGACATTTCACATTGCATTGTGTTGAATATTCATCTGATTTGGAAGATATATTGAGAATTTTATAGGAATAAATAAGGATTTTTAAAGAAGATAATGATAGACTTGTACAAGCACATGAAAATAAAGTAGAGGTTAATGCGGCCATCATTCAAACTTTGTGGGAGTTGTAGAAATATGGGCCACTTAGGATGAACTATGGGCAGGAGGATGGGACTAATGGAGCATATGCCAGGAGGGTTTTCCCCTTAAGGGGGGTTTCCCCCTGGCATAGTTCCTACATCTGGTGTCTATTGTTTTATGTGATGTTGCTTTGGTAATTTCTTGATGAACTAAAAGAAAGAAGATATAAATAATCGTAATAATAAGAAACATCGCAAGTAATTTTCAGGAATAAGAAAATATTTCTGCCTTTCTGATTTTCTAACATGATATCATAGATTTGTTGAAATAAGGAAGAAAAATGAAGTCCTCAGCACTTGATCAAGGAACAATTTGAAGGATCATCTCGGGGTAGGAGTCTACTACACTCTAGGAGGATGTCTAACACAATCAAGGGAGAAAAAAAATTGAAGGAGCCTCAAACATTCGTCAAGTAGCTACTTCGAAAAATGAGCTAAGGACTACAAGTATGACAAAATGAGAGACATTGGCCTCGTTTGTGAATATAGAAATAATCAAGGATGATATTTTGGCCATTGATGAAATTGTTCTAGACAAAGAACTCATGATCAACGCTATATTAGGATTGAAACCTACTTGGGGTAAATTTGCTGCCATATTTAATAATTGGATGGTAGCTCCCACCTTTGAAGAACAATGGATTGCCGACAGTCAAGAGGAATTAAGTATCTCATTAGCTTCCAATCCTGAAGGAGTACCTAATGCCTATATTTCTGAACATAAATGAAAGAAATATAAAGTGCAAGAAATAAAGTTGACATGTCCAAGGTATAATAATATCGATTCCATAAGAAGGGTCACTATAGGAGTGACTATCTCAAAAATCCGAGAAACAAGAAAATGGAGAGATATTTGGCCAACATTGTTGAAGAAGGAAACTCAAAGGAAGTCAAGCCTGGAGAATTTAACATTAGAGACTTACACTACCAAGTACTTTTCTTGTAGCTTTAGATATTTTATTTTATATTCTTGATGTTTTATAATTTATAGGCCTTTAATATATTTTTGGAAAATAATTTTTTCTTGTTTATAAGTTTTAGGTATCCCTCAAAGCTTTGTAGGGAGTCCTAAACAGACCCTCAAGATAAGTATCTCATTTTAGGCTCATTTTTGGTTTCATATACTTATTTCAGTTTTGATTATATTAATACTAATGAACTTTCTCCCTCTATGGTATTGATTAGGAAAAGAATTGTTATACTCTCAAGAAGTATGAAGGAGGGCCTCTCAATACAAGGTTTGTCAAGAAACAAAGGTATCCCTTAAAACATAGATTTATTTATATTAAAGGTTTTTTCATTTGACATTATCTTACTTGCATTGTTATATCTGTCTATACTGAATCATAATGATTCTTATTCTAGGTGATTCATCACTTGATAAATCTACCCACCCCACTCATATTTCTAACTGATTTTGTAGAACCCTAGACAAGTTTTGGAAAACCCTAACCGAAGGGTATTCTAATGTGAATGTCTGAAACCCTAAACTACTTAGGGATATTGTATTTGAAGTTTTTATTAATGATATCATGTTTAGGATTTTGATATGATCATGAAAAACTAACTTCTTAGGGTTGAATGATAAGGGATAAAGTCTTGAACCTTTGAAATGTTGGTAATATTAGGTTTTTTATGTTCCTATATTGAAATCGTTACTCATTAGGGTTTCGTGGAATGTGTAAGTAAGAGCCCCACAACGTCTTAGAAATGATTTGCTTTGTATGTGTGTGTTTTTATGATAAAACCCTAGTCTAATTAATTTTTTTATTCATATGTTGTGTTGGGTGTGGAACATGATTATCTTCTTTATTTATATGTATCGCCATGTTGGAACCCTATTATTAACGTCATTTCATCTTCATGAGGGGGGTCTTGGGGGGGTGTCGGCGGCCTTTTGGAGCCCCCCTTGGGAGGGGGTTTCGGGGGAAGCGCCCCCGAGGCTAAAAAAATATGTAAAATTTCCTTGTAAAATGTTGTAATTTCATAGTCAATATGGGTCGTTCATTAGGCAGATGATTTGGCAGTAGAAGTTATGTTTAATTTAGGGTTTTTCACCCTAGAAGGAAACTTGTCTATTGTTTGAGGGTATTGTACTGCGTTTTTTTATGGTGTGTATACTCTGAGTGAGAAATAACAAAGGAGACTGTGTGAGAGAGAAGAGGATATTACATCGGATCTGATGTAGATTGTGTCTCTTCATTTTGCTGGATAATGTAAAGGAAGGATTGGTTGTTTCCATGGAAATAGCCCAAGTTGGGTGAACGACATATATTTGTGTCTCTCTTATTTTATATGTTTTATGTCTTTGTGTTTCTGCATATTTTATGTGGTAAAGTTCCTGTAAAATAGAAAAATTGAAACCAATGGTTATTAAAGGAGCTAAGGCATGTTCCAGAGCTAAAGAAAAGTATGATTTCAATAGGGAAGTTAGGCAGTGAAGGTTGTTTTACAACTTTCACAGATAAAACCTGGAAGGTCATTAAAGGAGACCTAGTAATAGAAAAAGGAGAAAATGTTGGTACATTGTATTTATTCAATGGTATTTCTAACTTTGTCAATGGTTTAACTTCCAAAGCAGAAGATGTAGCATTATGTGTTAAATTTTGAAGATGTTTTATGCTAAGATGAAAATATACTTTAACCTTATAGGGCATAATTAAAGTAAGATGTAGACAGAACATACCAATAGATTGATGCAAGACAAGTTAAAAACAGAGATAAATAATGGTGGCGTTATGGCGATCAGCAGGATGGTTCAACCAACAAAGTATTCATAAGGTCAGCCAACCACATATATCACACAACCCCAGGACATTTCATCAAGAATACTCCACCAAGATGTTGCACCAAGAAGCCCTAAACGTAGAACCAAGAACGTTGCTCCATCACCATCTAAGGGAGAAGAAAAATGCCTCCACAAATTTTGTGTGTAATGAAATCCAAGTATCTCCAATATATAGACATCTGTGGGGGTGTGTGGAACATCTCTTATGCATGTGGGATAAATTAGGTTGACCTTGCACATGTGGAATAAATTCAAAATACATGTTCTACTCATCCGATCAAGATGATCTTTGGATTGATCTTGCACCTCTCTGAAAGAGGAATCCAATAAAAATATTGGCATCATCATTTGAGCATGACATCATGTATTTTAGACTTAGTTGCCCAAAATTAACACACTCTCTCAACTAGGGAGAACTCCATCCACCAGTGCCCTCCAAACATCGTGCGTCATCCCACCGTAACTTGCTTCGCTGGCTTATTTATTTCAAAACAAAATTTGAGTCATAAGGACAGCACTCACAGCTAACCTAAAGTCAGCTCAGAGGTCTGAAACCTCTATAGGACTCAAAAGAGTCACACACCAACCCAAAGTTGGTTTAACTGAACCGAAGTCGGTTGGAGGTTTGAAACCTCTCTTGGACTCGAGAAAGTCATATATTAACCTGAAGATAGTTTGACTGACTCAAAGTTAGTTGGAGGTCCAAAATGTCTCTTGGACTCGAAAGAGTCATATACTAACCCCAATTTAGTTTCACTGATCCAATGTCAGTTGGAGGTCTGAAACCTCGCTATACTTGATCCCAGATCAAGTGGTTGGACACGTGTCATCCTAGACATAGAGTGTACAAAAATATCTAATGTGTGCATCGGTCTTGCTATGGTCTCTATTCACATTTCCCACCTCATTGGCCAAATGAGAGATACTTCCCATGAGTCTGAAACTCCATGGGTAGGATGCATATGGGGCAAAGATCAAATAGAGGTAAACAAACTCAATATCATCATGGTGGGGCGGAAGCACACCAACAAGGTTTGGCAAGCCTAGCCTAACCTAGCCTAACCTAGCCTAACCTAGCCTACCCTAGCCTAGCCTAGCCTAGCCTAACCTAGCCTAACCTAACCTAGCCAAACCTAACCTAACCTAACCTAACCTACCCTATCTTATCCTAGCCTAGCCTAGCCTAGCCTAGCCTAGCCTTGCCTAGCCTAACCTAACCTAGCCTAACCTGGCCTAGCCTAACCTAGCATAGCCTAACCTAACATAACCTAACCTAACCTAACCTGACCTAGCCTAACATAACATAGCCTAGCCTAACCTAGCCTAACATAGGCTAGCCTAGCCTATCCTAGCCTAACCTAACCTACCCTAGCCTAGCCTAACCTATCCTAGCCTAAACTAGTGTAGTCTTACCTACCCTAGCCTAAACTAGTGTAGTCTTACCTACCCTAGCCTAGCACACCCTAGCCTAACCTAACCTAGCCTAACCTAGCCTAGACTAACCTAGCCTAGCCTAACCTAACTTACCCTAGCCAACCCTAACATAGCTTAGCATAACCTAACCTAACCTAACCTAACCTAACTTGACCTAGCATAACATAACATAGCCTAGCCTAACCTAACCTAGCCTAGTCTAGCCTAGCCTAGCCTAGCCTCCCCTAGCCTACCCTAGCCTAGCTTAACCTAGCCTAGTCTTACCTACCGTAGCCTAGCACACCCTATCCTAGCCTACCTAACCTAACCTAGCCTAACCTAGCCTAGCCTAACCTACCCTACCCCAACCTATCCTAGCTTACCCTATCCTATCCTAGCCTACCTTGGCCTAGCCTACCCTAGCCTAACCTATCCTAGCCTAGCTTAACCTATCCTAGCCTAACCTATACTAGCCTAGCATATCCTAGCATAGCCTAGCCTAGCCTAGCCTATCCTAGGCTAGCGTAGCGTAGCCTAGCCTCTCCTAGCCTAGTGTAGCCTATCCTAGCCTAGCCTAGCCTAGCCTAACATGGTCTAGCCTAGCCTAGCCTAGCCTAGCCTAGCCTAACCTAGTCTAAGCCAACCTAGCCTACCCTAACCTAGCCTACCCCTTAACCACGAGAAAATGAAAACGAAAAAAAAAATCTATTTATAATTCTTTGAAATGGGTTTACTTGAAACTTTTAATTCAAGAAACACAAAACGAAGACGCAGAAACTTACTTTTGGCGTCGAGACCAGAATTAGGTTTCTTGAGGGTTTTGTTTACAGCCAATGCTCCTGGGTTTCTGGGTTTCCTGTGAAACCTTGCAAGTTGATTTTAGTAGTACCTGACACATACACGGTTGATTAAAAGAAGGTGATTAAAAGAAGGCGCAAACCTTATCAATCAAATATTTTAATAATATGATTAAATTAATCTCATAAAACTATATATCAATGGAAAAAAAAATAGAGATCATGAATATTGCACGCTTAGAAGAAATCCAAAAAAAAGAAGGTGATATTACAAACAAGTATTAATTCGAAGATTATAGAACCTAGCCTAACTTTGCCTAGCCTAGCCTAACCTAACCTAACCTAACCTAACCTAACCTAACCTAACCTAGCCTAGTCTAGCCTAGCCTAGCCTAGCCTCCCCTAGCCTAGTCTGTACCTACGCAAGTAGCCCTAGCACACCTATCCTAGCCTACATAACCTAACCCTAGCCTAACCTAGCTATTACAACCTACCCTACCCCCAGCCTATCTTCCAACACCCTAACCTACCCTACCCCAACCTATCCTAGCTTACCCTAGCCTACCTTGGCGTAGCCTACCCTAGCCTAACCTATCCTAGCCTAGCTTAACCTATCCTAGCCTAACCTATACTAGCCTAGCATATCCTAGCATAGCCTAGCCTAGCCTAGCCTATCCTGGGCTAGCGTAGCGTAGCCTAGCCTATCCTAGCCTAGTGTAGCCTATCCTAGCCTAGCCTAGCCTAGCCTAACGTGGTCTAGCCTAGCCTAGCCTAGCCTAGCCTAACCTAGTCTAAGCCAACCTAGCCTACCCTACCCTAGCCCAATCTAACCTACCCTACCCTACCCTACCCTAACCTAACCTACCATAGCCTAGCCTAGTCTAACCTAACCTACCCTAGCCTAGCCTAACCTAACCTAACTATCCCTACCCTAACCTACCATATCCTAACCTCACCTAGCCTAGCCTACTGTAGCCTACCCTAGCCTACCCTACCCTAGCCTACCCTAACCTAGCCTAGCCTAGCCTAGCCAAAGCTAACCTAGCCTACCCTAACCCAGCCCAATCTAACTTAGCCTACCCTACCCTAGCCTAACCTAACGTAACATAGCCTAGCCTAGTCTAACCTACCCTACCCTACCCTACCCTACCTTATCCTAACCTAGCCTAGCCTAGCCTAGCCTAGCGTAACTATCCCTACCCTAACCTATCCTAGCCTAACCTACCATAACCTAACCTAACCTAACCTAACTTAACCTAACTTAACCTAACCTATCATGGCCTAGCCTAGCCTAGCCTAGCCCACCCTAGCCCATCCTAGCCTACCCCAGACTAGCCTAACCTACGCTACCCTACTGTAGCCTAGCCTAGCCTACCCTAAGCTAACCTAACCTAACCTAACCTACCCTAGCTTAACCCAACCTACCCTAGCTTAACCCAACCTAGCCTAACCTAACCTAACCTAGCCTAACCTAACCTAACCTAGCCTAGCCTCACTTAACCTATCCTAGCCTAACGTAGCCTAGCCTAACCCAGCCTACCCTAACCTAGCCTAACCTACCGTAGCCTACCATACCCTAACCTAACCTAACCTACCCTAACCTACGCTACCCTAGTGTAACCTAACCTAACCTAACCTAACCTACCCTACCCTAACATAACCTAACCTACCCTAACCTAACCTATCCTAGCCCAACCTATCCTAACCTATCCTAGCCTAGCCTAGCCTAGCCTACCCTAGCCAACCTTAACCTAGCCTAGCCTAGCCTAGCCTAACCTAACCTAGCCTAACCTAACCTATGGTACCCTAGCTTAACCTAACATAACCTAACCTAACCTAGCCTAACCTAACCTAACCTATCCTAGCCTAGCCTAACCTAACCTAACCTAACCTACCCTAGCTTAACCTAACCTACCCTACGCTAGCTTAGCCTAACCTAACCTAACCTAACCTAATCTATCCTAGCCTAACCTAACCTAACCTAGCATAGCCTAACCTATCCTAGCCTAACCTAGCATAGCCTAGCCTAGCCTAGCCTAACATAGCCTAACCTAGCCTACCCTAACCTACCGTATCCTAACCTAGCCTAACCTAGCCTAAGCTACCCTAGCCTAACCTAACGTAGCCTACCCTAACCTAGCCTAGCCTAACCTAGCCTAACCTACCGTTGCCTACCCAAGCCTACCGTAGCCTATTCTAGCCTAGCCTATCCTAGCCTAGCCTAACCTAACCTACCCTACCCTAGCTTAACCTAACCTAACCTAACCTACCCTACCCTAGCCTTAACCTAGCCTAACCTAACCTAACCTAACCTATCCTAACCTATCGTAACCTACCCTAGCCTAGCCTAGCCTAGCCTAGCCTACCTTAACATAGCCTAGCCTAACCTAACCCAGCCTAACTTAACCTAACCTAACCTAACGTACCCTAACCTAACCTACCCTAACTTAACCTAGCCTAGCCTAACATAACCTACCCTACCCTACCCTACCCTACCCTACCCTACCCTAGCTTAACCTAACCTAACCTAACCTAACCTAACCTAGCCTAGCCTAACCTAACGTACCCTACCCTAGCTTAACCTAACCTAATCTAACCTACCCTACCCTAGCTTAAGCTAAGCTAAACTAACCTACCCTAACCTATCCTATCCTAACCTAACCTAACCTAGCCTAGCCTAGCCTAGCCTAGCCTAGCCTTAGCCTAGCCTAGCCTAGCCTTAGCCTAGCCTAGCCTAGTCTAGCCTAGCCTTACCTACCCTAGCCTAGCCTAGCCTTGCCTATCCTGGCCTAGCCTAGCCTAGCCTAGCCTAGCCTAGCCTAACCTAACCTAACCTAACCTAGCATAGCCTACCCTAACCTAGCTCGCCCTAACCTAGCCTAGCCTACCCTTGCCTAACCTATCCTAGCCTAGCCTAGCCTACTATAAAGCAAATCAACCAATACTTGTGATTTGACTTTCTGGTTGTTAGAAGGCTACCAAAAATTAATTTATAAATAAAATGGAATTATTTCTACTAAGGGAATTCTCCAATTTCCTTATTTGACCCAATTTCCAATTCTATTCAATTGTAAAAAAGCTCACAAAACTATAAAGCTAACCAACCAATACTTGTGGTTTGACATTCTGGTTATTAAAAAACTCTAAAAAATTAATTTATAAATAAAAATGGAATTATTTGAATGTAATGAATTATCCAATATCCTTATTTCCTTTTAGATTTGACCTAATTTCCAATTCAATTAAGTATGGTGCAACTATTGAATTTGCTTTATAGATGAAGATATCTAATTATTTCATAGATTCATTTATAAAATTTGAAAAACAATATTTATTATTTTACTAATTTATAAATATTTCAAATATTTCTATTTGAAAAAAAATTTGAAAACAAACTAATATTCAAGTTAGATATTATCTATACAATCAAGATCCTTAAAATATACTTGCAAAAACATCAAAGAAAAATTTAATATGCCCAGACATTTGATTTGATATTTGATATTAAGATGAATATAATAGATGGAATCAAAATTCTCAAAACATACCTGAAAAAACATCAAAGAAAATTCAATTTATCTAGAAATTTGATTTGATAAATCCAACAAAGAAATATCTAAATTACAACGGAGAAATGAAAGACAAAGAGATTACACCAGCTGATATGAATTAATAAGAAACTATGGCATCTGTGATAGCCGAGGACAGAAGGAAAATGGAATAATAAAACTAGGAACAATAAAACTAAGAGAATTTTTAACAGTAGACAGAAAAAATATAGTTGTAATCCAAAAAAAAGAAAGTGATATTACAAACAAGTATTAATTCGAAAATTATAGAACCATCGGAAAATGAAAACGAAAAAAAAAATCTATTTATAATTCTTTGAAATGGGTTTACTTGAAACTTTTAATTCAAGAAACACAAAACGAAGACGCAGAAACTTACTTTTGGCGTCGAGACCGGAATTAGGTTTCTTGAGGGTTTTGTTTACAGCCAATGCTCCTGGGTTTCCGGGTTTCCTGTGAAATCTTGCAAGTTGAATTTAGTAGTACCTGACACAGACACCGGTTGATTAAAAGAAGGTGATTAAAAGAAGGCGCACACCTTATCAATCAAATCTTTTAATAATATGATTAAATTAATCTCATAAAACTATATATCAATGGAAAAAAAAAACAGAGATCATGAATACCACACGCTCAGAAGAAATCCAAAAAAAAATAAGTGATATTACAAACCAGTATTAATTCGACCTAGCCTAACCTAACCTAGTCTAAGCCAACCTAACGTAGTCTAGCCTAGCCCTAACCTATTCTAAGCCAACCTAGCCTACCTAACCTGGCCAAATCTAACCTACCTACCCTACTACCTAACCTAACTACCATAGCTAGCCTAGTCTAACCTACTTTACCTAGCCTAGCCCTAACTAACCTAAGTATCCCTACCCTAACCTACCATATCCTAACCTCCACAGCCTAGCCTACGCAGCCTACCTAGCATACCCTAGCACAACCTACCACAACCCTAACTACTTACTATTACCACAAGCAACCCAACCTACCTAGCTTAACCCAACTGGCCTAACTTCTTTCCTACCCTAGCGTAACCTAACCTAACCTAACCTAACCTACCCTACCCTAACATAACCTAACCTATCCTAGCCCAACCTATCCTAACCTATCCTAGCCTAGCCTAGCCTAGCCTACCCTAGCCTACCTTAACCTAGCCTAGCCTAGCCTAGCCTAACCTAACCTAACCTAACCTACGCTACCCTAGCTTAACCTAACATAACCTAACCTAACCTAGCCTAACCTAACCTAACCTAACCTAGCCTAGCCTAACCTAACCTAACCTAACCTAACCTAACCCACCCTAGTTTAACCTAACCTACCCTATGCTAGCTTAGCCTAAACTAACCTAACCTAACCTAATCTATCCTAGCCTATCCTAACCTAACCTAGCATAGCCTAACCTATCCTAGCCTAACCTAGCATAGCCTAGCCTAGCCTAGCCGAACCTAGCCTACCCTAACCTAACCTAGGCTACCCTAACCTACCCTATCCTAACCTAGCCTAACCTAGCCTAAGCTACCCTAGCCTAACCTAACGTAGCCTACCCTAACCTACCCTAGCCTAACCTAGCCTAACCTACCGTTGCCTACCCCAGCTTAACCTAACCTAACCTAACCTACCCTACCATAGCCTTAACCAAGCCTAACCTAACCTAAGCTAAACTATCCTAACCTATCCTAACCTACCCTAGCCTAGCCTAGCCTAGCCTAGCCTAGCCTACCTTAACCTAGCCTAGCCTAGCCTAACCTAACCTAACCTAGCCTAACCTAACCTAACGTAACCTAACCTAACCGAGCCTAACCTAACCTAACCTAACCTAACCTACCCTAACTTAACCTAACCTAACCTAACCTACCTAGCCTAACCTAACCTATCCTACCCTACCCTACCCTACCCTAGCTTAACCTAACCTAACCTAACCTAACCTAACCTAGCCTAGCCTAACCTAACCTACCCTACCCTAGCTTAACCTAACCTAACCTAACCTACCCTACCCTAGCTTAAGCTAAGCTAAGCTAACCTACCCTAAGTTATCCTATCCTAACCTAACCTAACCTAAACTAGCCTACCCTAGCCTAGCCTACCCTAGCCTACCCTAGCCTTAGCCTAGCCTAGCCTAGCCTTAGCCTAGCCTAGCCTTAGCCTAGCCTAGCCTAGTCTAGCCTAGCCTAACCTACCCTAGCCTAGCCTAGCCTAGCCTAGCCTATCCTAGCCTAGCCTAGCCTAGCCTAGCCTAACATAACCTAACCTAATCTAACCTAACCTAGCGTAGCCTACCCTAACCTAGCTCGCCCTAACCTAACCTAGCCTACCCTAGCCTAACCTATCCTAGCCAATCCTAGCCTAAGCTTGCGTAAGCTAACCTAAGCTAACCTAGCCTAACCTAGCCTACCCTAGTGTAGTCTTACCTAGGCTAGCCTAGCCTATCTTAGTTTGACCTATCTTTTTCTAACCCACTCTATGCTAGGCTATAGTAGCCTAGCCTAACCTACTTTATGCTAGGCTATAGTAGCCTAGCCTAACCTATCCTATCCTAGCCTATCCTATCCTATCCTAGACTAGCCTAAGATTAGCTTGACCTAGCCTAGCCTAACCTACTCTATCCTAGGGTATAGTAGCCTAACCTAGCTTTGCCTAGCCTAAACTACTCTTACCTAGCCTATCCTAGTCTAGTCTAGCCTATTCTAGCCTAACCTAGCCTACTCTAGCTTACCTTAGTGTAGTCTTTAGTAGCCTAGGCTAGGCTACTCAAGCTTAAGCTACATTACTCTATATTAGAATATTAATGAAGAAATCATTCAAAAAACAAAATAAATTAAAAGCTATTAATAAAAGTTTAAATATAAGAAAAATTCTTTCGAATAAATTGAATGTATGAAAATAGAATTTAAAATATATTGAATTTAACCATAATAATAATGTAAAAACAAAATCTATCATGAGTTAAAAGATATAAATGAAAATTTATTTTTAAATGAAAAACATATTAGTAGAACATAAAAACATAATGGAAAATCATTTTGAGAAATCCATCAATCTCATCTAAATTATTAGAAAAAATACTTATTTATTGGAAAAGGTCATCCAAAGCTGATTTTAAGAGGCACATGTTAAGTCAACTAATATTTTTAATTGAAAAAAAAAAGACTTACAAAACTATAAAGAAAATCATCCAAAACTGATTTTAAGAACCATATGTTAAGTCAACTAATATTTTTAATTGAAAAAAAAAATCACAAAACTATAAAGCAAATCAACCAATAGTTGTGATTTGACTTTCTGGTTGTTAGAAGGCTACAAAAAATTAATTTATAAATAAAATGGAATTATTTCTACTAAGGGAATTCTCCAATTTCCTTATTTGACCCAATTTCTAATTCTATTCAATTGTAAAAAAGCTCACAAAACTATAAAGCTAACCAACCAATACTTGTGCTTTGACATTCTGGTTATTAAAAAACTCTGAAAAATTAATTTATAAATAAAAATGGAATTATTTGAATGTAATGAATTATCCAATATCCTTATTTCCTTTTCAGATTTGACCTAATTTCCAATTCAATTAAGTATGGTGCAACTGTTGAATTTGCTTTACAGATGAAGATATCTAATTATTTCATAGATTCATTTATAAAATTTGAAAAACAATATAAACTATTTTACTAATTTATAAATATTTCAAATATTTCTATTTGAAAAAAAAATTGAAAACAAACTAATATTCAAGTTAGATATTATCTATATAATCAAGATCCTTAAAATATACTTGCAAAAACATCAAAGAAAAATTTAATATGCCCAAACATTTGATTTGATATTTGATATTAAGATGAATATAATAGACGGAATCAAAATTCTCAAAACATATCTGAAAAAAACATCAAAGAAAATTCAATTTATCTAGAAATTTGATTTGATAAATCCAACAAAAAAATATCTAAATTACAACGGAGAAATGAAAGAAAAAGAGATTACACGAGCTAATATGAATTAATAAGAAAGTATGGCATCTGTGATAGCCGTAGCCGAGGACAGAAGGAAAATGGAATAATAAAACTAGGAACAATAAAACTAAGAGAAGTAGACTGGTTTTTGTTTTAACAGTAGACAGAGAAAATATAGTTGTAATCCAAAAAAAGAAAGTGATATTACAAACAAGTATTAATTCGAAAATTATAGAACCACCAGAAAATGAAAACGAAAAAAAAAAATCTATTTATAATTCTTTGAAATGGGTTTACTTGAAACTTTTAATTCAAGAAACACAAAACGAAGACGCAGAAACTTACTTTTGGCGTCGAGACCAGAATTAGGTTTCTTGAGGGTTTTGTTTACAGCCAATGCTCCTGGGTTTCCGGGTTTCCTGTGAAACCTTGCAAGTTGATTTTAGTAGTACCTGACACAGACACCAGTTGATTAAAAGAAGGTGATTAAAAGAAGGCGCAAACCTTATCAATCAAATCTTTTAATAATATGATTAAATTAATCTCATAAAACTATATATCAATGGAAAAAAAAAACAGAGATCATGAATACTGCACGCTTAGATATTACAAACAAGTATTAATTCCAAAATTATAGAACCTAGCCTAACCTTGCCTAGCCTAACCTAGCATAGCCTAACCTAACCTAACCTGACCTAGCCTAACATATCATAGCCTAGCCTAACCTAGCCTAACATAGCCTAGCGTAGCCTATCCTAGCCTAACCTAACCTACCCTAGCCTATCCTAACCTATCCTAGCCTAAACTAGTGTAGTCTTACCTACCCTAGCCTAAACTATTGTAGTCTTACCTACCCTAGCCTAAACTAGTGTAGTCTTACCTACCCTAGACTAGCACACCCTAGCCTAACCTAACCTAGCCTAACCTAGCCTATCCTAACCTAACCTAGCCTAGCCTAACCTAACTTACCCTAGCCAACCCTAACATAGCCTAGCATAACCTAACCTAACCTAACCTAACCTAACTTGACCTAGCCTAACATAACATAGCCTAGCCTAACCTAACCTAGCCTAGTCTAGCCTAGCCTAGCCTAGCCTCCCCTAGCCTACCCTAGCCTAGCTTAACCTAGCCTAGTCTTACCTACTGTATCCTAGCACACCCAATCCTAGCCTACCTAACCTAACCTAGCCTAACCTACCCTACCCCAACCTATCCTAGCTTACCCTAGCCTACCCTAGCCTACCCTGGCCTAGCCTACCCTAGCCTAACCTATCCTAGCCTAGCTTAACCTATCCTAGCCTAACCTATACTAGCCTAGTATATCCTAGCATAGCCTAGCCTAG
Organism: Pinus albicaulis; assembly: GCA_034641835.2. NCBI lineage: Eukaryota > Viridiplantae > Streptophyta > Pinopsida > Pinales > Pinaceae > Pinus > Pinus albicaulis. The sequence continues at coordinate 55,780 of JAXQQM020082689.1, read as the reverse complement.
CCTAGCCTATCCTAGGCTAGCGTAGCGTAGCCTAGCCTATCCTAGCCTAGCGTAGCCTATCCTAGCCTAGCCTAGCCTAGCCTAACGTGGTCTAGCCTAGCCTAGCCTTGCCTAGCCTAACCTAGTCTAAGCCAACCTAGCCTACCCTAACCTAGCCCAATCTAACCTACCCTACCCTACCCTACCCTAACCTAACCTACCATAGCCTAGCCTAGTCTAACCTAACCTACCCTAGCCTAGCCTAACCTAACCTAACTATCCCTACCCTAACCTACCATATCCTAACCTCACCTAGCCTAGCCTACTGTAGCCTACCCTAGCCTACCCTAACCTAGCCTACCCTAGCCTACCCTAGCCTAGCCTAAGCTAACCTAGCCTACCCTAACCTAGCCCAATCTAGCCTAGCCTACCCTACCCTAACCTAACCTAACGTAACATAGCCTAGCCTAGTCTAACCTACCCTACCCTACCCTAACCTTCCATATCCTAACCTAGCCTAGCCTAGCCTAGCCTAGCCTAGTGTAACTATCCCTACCCTAACCTATCCTAGCCTAACCTAACCTAACCTAACCTAACCTAACCTAACTTAACCTAACTTAACCTAACCTATCATGGCCTAGCCTAGCCTAGCCTAGCCCACCCTAGCCCATCCTAGCCTACCCTAGCCTAGCCTAACCTACCCTACCCTACCGTAGCCTAGCCTAGCCTAGCCTAACCTAACCTAACCTACCCTAGCTTAACCCAAGCTACCCTAGCTTAACCCAACCTAGCCTAACCTAACCTAACCTAGCCTAACCTAACCTAGCCTAACCTAACCTAACCTAGCCTAGCCTAGCCTCACTTAACCCATCCAAGCCTAACCTATCCTAGCCTAACGTAGCCTAGCCTAACGTAGCCTACCCTAACCTAGCCTAACCTACCGTAGCCTACCATAGCCTAGCCTCTCCTAACCTAACCTAACCTAACCTACCCTAACCTACTCTACCCTAGCGTAACCTAACCTAACCTAACCTAACCTACCCTACCCTAACATAACCTAACCTACCCTAACCTAACCTATCCTAGCCCAACCTATCCTAACCTATCCTAGCCTAGCCTAGCCTACCATAACCTAGCCTACCATAACCTAGCCTAGCCTAGCCTAACCTAACCTAACCTAACCTAACCTACGCTACCCTAGCTTAACCTAACATAATCTAACCTAACCTAGCCTAACCTAACCTATCCTAACCTAGCCTAGCCTAACCTAACCTAACCAAACCTAACCTACCCTAGCTTAACCTAACCTACCCTACGCTAGCTTAGCCTAACCTGACCTAACCTAACCTAACCTATCCTAGCCTAACCTAAACTAACCTAGCATAGCCTAACCTATCCTAGCCTAACCTAGTATAGCCTAGCCTAGCCTAGCCTAACCTAGCCTAGCCTAACCTAACCTAGCCTACCCTAACCTACCCTATCCTAACCTAGCCTAACCTAGCCTAAGCTACCCTAGCCTAACCTAACGTAGCCTACCCTAACCTACCCTAGCCTAACCTAGCCTAACCTACCGTTGCCTACCCCGACCTACTGTAGCCTACTCTAGCCTAGCCTAGCCTAGCCTAGCCTAGCCTAACCTAACCTACCCTACCCTAGCTTAACCTAACCTAACCTAACCTACCCTACCCTAGGCTTAACCTAGCCTAACCTAACCTATCCTAACCTATCCTAACCTACCCTAGCCTACCCTAGCCTACCTTAACCTAGCCTAGCCTAGCCTAACCTAACCTAACCTAACCTAACCTAGCCTAACCTAACCTAACCTAACCTACCCTAACCTAACCTAACCTACCCTAACTTAACCTAACCTAACCTAGCCTAACCTAACCTACCCTACGCTACTCTACCCTAGCCTAACCTAACCTAACCTAACCTAACCTAGCCTAGCCTAGCATAGCCTAACCTAACGTACCCTACCCTAGCTTAACCTAACCTAACCTAACCTACCCTACCCTACCCTAGCTTAAGCTAAGCTAAGCTAACCTACCCTAACCTATCCTATCCTAACCTAACCTAACCTAGACTAGCCTAGCCTAGCCTAGCCTAGCCTAGCCTAGCCTTAGGCTAGCCTAGTCTAGCCTATCCTAACCTACCCTAGCCTAGCCTAGCCTATCCTAGCCTAGCCTAGCCTTACATAACCTAACCTAACCTAACCTAGCCTAACCTAACGTAGCCTACCCTAACCTAGCTCGCCCCAACCTAGCCTAGCCTACCCTAGCCTAACCTATCCTAGCCTAGCCTAGCCTAAGCTTGCTTTTGCTAACCTAATCTAACCTATCCTAACCTAGCCTACCCTAGTGTAATCTTACCTAGCCTAGCCTAACCTAGTGTAAGCTATCCTAGCCTAGCCTAGCCTATCTTAGTTTGACCTATCTTAGACTAACCCACTCTATGCTAGGCTATAGTAGCCTAGCCTAACCTACTTTATGCTAGGCTATAGTAGCCTAGCCTAACCTATCATATCCTAGCCTATCCTATCCTATCCTAAACTAGCCTAAGCTTAGCTTGACCTAGCCTAGCCTAACCTACTCTATACTAGGGTATAGTAGCCTAACCTAGCTTTGCCTAGCCTAAATTACTCTTACCTAGCCTATCCTAGTCTAGTCTAGCCTATCCTAAGTTAGTCTAGCCTATTCTAGCCTAACCTAGCCTACTCTAGCTTACCTTAGTGTAGTGTTTAGTAGCCTAGGCTAGGCTACTCAAGCTTAAGCTACATTACTCTATATTAGAATATTAATAAAGAAATCATTCGAAAAACAAAATAAATTAAAAGCTATTAATAAAAGTTTAAATATAAGAAAAATTCTTTAAAATAAATTGAATGTATGAAAATAGAATTTAAAATATATTGAATTTAACCATAATAATAATGTAAAAACAAAATCTAACATGAGTTATAAGATATAAATGAAAATTTATTTTTAAATGAAAAACATATTAGTAGAACATAAAAACATAATTGAAAATCATTTTGAGAAATCCATTAATCTCATCTAAATTATTAGAAAAAATACTTATTTATTGGAAAAGGTCATCCAAAGCTGATTTTAAGAGGCACATGTTAAGTCAACTAATATTTTTAATTGAAAAAAAAAGACTCACAAAACTATAAAGCAAATCATCCAAAACTGATTTTAAGAACCATATGTTAAGTCAACTAATATTTTTAATTGAAAAAAAAAAACTCACAAAACTATAAAGCAAATCAACCAATACTTGTGATTTGACTTTCTGGTTGTTAGAAGGCTACAAAAAATTAATTTATAAATAAAATGGAATTATTTCTACTAAGGGAATTCTCCAATTTCCTTATTTGACCCAATTTCCAATTCTATTCAATTGTAAAAAAGCTCACAAAACTATAAAGCTAACCAACCAATACTTGTGGTTTGACATTCTGGTTATTAAAAAACTCTTAAAAATTAATTTATAAATAAAAATGGAATTATTTGAATGTAATGAATTATCCAATATCCTTATTTCCTTTTCAGATTTGACCTAATTTCCAATTCAATTAAGTATGGTGCAACTGTTGAATTTTCTTTATAGATGAAGATATCTAATTATTTCATAGATTCATTTATAAAATTTGAAAAACAATATTTATTATTTTACTAATTTATAAATATTTCAAATATTTCTATTTGAAAAAAAAATTGAAAACAAACTAATATTCAAGTTAGATATGATCTATATAATCAAGATCCTTAAAATAGTAGATCGGAATTTAGATAGTGAAATTGATTTGAATAAAATAGATGTAAATAATGTAGATTTTTCTAAACCTACTAAATTTAGTCAATTATACATTGATAATTTAGAAAAATTAGAGATTAGAGAGTTAGCTGATGATGAATCTGATATTTTGAACCTCAAAGAAAACTTTTTAGCAAAAGGCTTAACTCCTTTAGAAGATCTATTTGACTCTAATGATGTTGCAAGAAAACCTAAGATGGATCCATTAAGATATGATATTGAGGAATGTAATATTGGTACAGAGTTAAAACCTAATATGATTAAACTTTCAAAAGATTTACCTCATGAAGGAAAAGAAAAATATATAGCTCTTTTTAAAAAAATTCAGGATGTATTTGCCCGGAGTTATGAGAGCTTAAAATATTATGAAACTACTATAATACAACATAAAATACCTATAAAATAAGACCAAAAACCTTTCAAATAGAATTTAAGAAGGATCAATCATGTTTTGATGCCTTTAATTGAGAAATAGGTAAAAAGAATGTATGATGCCCAAATAAGTGCACCAATTAGATATTCTGATTGGGTTTCTAATATAGTTCCCAGTAGGAAAAAGACAGGAAAAATAAGATTATGTATTGATTTTAGAAATTTAAAGAAGGTGTCCTTAAAAGACAATTACCATCTACCAAAGATGGATCACATTTTACAAAGGGTGGTTGGTTCTCCCGGGATTTTATTGTTAGATCGATTCTGTGGATCCAACTAGCAGACCAAGACAAAACTTCCTTTACTACTCCATGGGGCTCTTTTATGTATGTAAAAATGCCTTTTGGGTTAATGAATGCAGGAGCCACCTTTCAAAGAGCTGTGGATATAGCCTTTGTAAAGGAAATTCATGAATTTATAGTGATTTATTTAGATGACATTATTGTATTTTCAAAGACTGATAATGAACATTTGGATCATCTTATAAAATTCTTTCTTAAATGCAGGAAATTTGGCATCTCTCTAAATCTTAAGAAGACTTTATTTGGATTAGAAGAAGGTAAATTACTAGGAAATATTATATCTAAAGAGGGAATTAGGATAGACCCATCCAGAACAGAGGCCATTCTAAACATTATTCCTGCTAGGAACATTAAAGAGTTACAAGATTTTCTAGGTAAAATTAAGTTCCTTAGAAGATTTATCTCAAATCTAGTCGAAACAATTAGAGAATTAACAATATGTTGAAAAAAGACCCAGTACTTAAATGGACTGTTGAGGCCAAGAAATCATTTGAATATATTAAAAAAGCCTTAACAAAAACACCAACCCTTATAAGTCCTCACTTTAAAAAGGATTTCATTATTTTATCCTTTGCTTCAGAACACACTATTGCTACAGTTTTACTGCAGAAAAATGACCAGGTCTATGAACAACCTATTTATTTCTTTAGCAAAACACTTAGATATGCCACTTTAAAGTATAACATAATGGAAAAATAGGCCCTAGCTTTAGTAAAGGCCATCAATGACTTTAAAGTGTATATTCTTTATTCACATATCATTGCTTGTGTTCCAAATGTAGTTGTAAAGGATATTCTAACACAAAATGGGCCTGCTGGTAAAAGATGCAAGTGGATTGCCACAATTTTTGAATATGACATAGAAATCGAACCCACCAAACTTATAAAAGGTCAAGGTTTAGCCAAAATCATTGCTGAAACAAATTGCCATGCTTTAGATATTAATTTTATTGCCCAAATAGATGATCGGGAAGAGATGGCGAGTCCATAGATCAGTGAAGTTTTTTCAGACTCACCATGGTATGTAGATATTGTATTTGTATTACTAAATTTACAAGATCCTCCTGCATTATCAAGAAAAAAGCTATATTTTTAAAATTAAAGGTAGTAATATTTTGTATCATAGACAATGTACTATTTTGGAAAGATGATGGTGGAATATATTGAATTGTTTGCTCAAAGAAGAAGCTGACAAATTTTTAGAAGAATTTCATGCAGGTGACTGTGGAGGACATCTCTACTGGAATAATACTACAAAAAAAATCCTGAGAGCTGGTTTTTACTAGCCTACCTTATTTGCATATGTAAAAAAGTATGTGACCTCCTGTCACAAGTGCCAAATTTTTGAAGGAAAGAAAAAGTTGTTACCCCTGCCATTAAAACCCATCTCAATGGAAATGTCTTTTCAATAATGGGGTCTTGAATTCATTGGTGAAATCCCCCCTCCATCATCATCCCAACATAAGAATATTTTGATAGCCACTAACTATTTTACAAAGTGGATAGAAGCCATAACCCCCAGGCAAGCCACTAAAACTATCATAATCTCCTTTTTAGAAAACAGCATACTCTCAAGATTTGGATGCCCTCGAAATATTATCCCTGACAATGCAGCTGCATTCAAATCCAATAATATGATCGATTTCTGCCATAAATACCACATTACCCTTGGCCATTCTACTGCATATTACCCTCAAGGTAATGGCCTTGCTAAATCTTCCAATAAAACTCTTGTGAACATCATCAATAAATTACTAGAATATAACAAGAAAACTTGGAACACGAGGTTAGTTAATGCCTTATGGGCAGATAGACTTACCACCAAGAAATATATTAGTACATCCCCTTACCAACTTTTTTATGGAATGGATGTTGTTTTTCCATCTTCCTTAGGAGTACCAGTTATGAAGATAATCTAAGAATTACAAGTTGAGACCAATGACACTCAAATAATGATTAACCAAACCATCCACTTGCAACAAACAAGACAAGAGGTTTATCTTATGTCTCAATTTATCCAAGATAAGGTTAAGAAATTTTTTGAGAAGAAGAGTAAAGAAGATGATTTCTATATTGGTGACAAAGTTCTAAAGTGGGATTCAAGGAGAGAAGATAAAGGTAAACATGGGAAATTTCATTTCCTATGGAAAGGACCTTATGTTATTTATGGTTACAAACGTAATAATGCTTTCGTTTTGAAAGATATGGATGGATCAGATCTACTAGGTGGACCTGTCAATGGCAGAATGATGAAGCATTACTACTCTTCAGAAATAACCAATAGTTAACTTGGTTTACTTTATCCATTGTACATAACATTGCAAATTTTAGATTGGATTGGATGTTTTCGTAACAAAGTTGAAGGCTCGAGAGAAGGCCCTAAACTTTGAAAGGTAAAATATCATAAGTATGAATAATTGCATAACTCAGAAAACATTTACAAGGTCAACATAGTTAGAATTGAAAGGCTACTAGTCTCAAAGTTCTTGACATTTAACCAGGAAATGCCATCCCCATGTGGAGCCACTGTTAGGGTCCTATACTAATAGGGTTCATAATTTTTGAATTGACTTTGACTAGTCTTGTAATATGTACATACCTTTCTTTCTGCAATTTTTTTTCCCATATTTAAAAATAAAAAAATGAAAAGAGGGTAAAAGTCCTAAAATAAAGATCAAAGGGCTTGAAAAAAAAATATAAAAAAGAATAGAAAAAATAGACCCCAAACACAAAAAAGAGATAAGAATAAGACATGAAAGTGATGCAAGTCAAAATTCCATTACTAGTTACTTTTTTACTACAAATAAATGATTATGTGCAGCTTGTTCAAAATGCCATAATCTATTATGAGTTAAATAGTTTAATCTTAACTTTTTCATGCTTTAAATTTCATGTTTATAGATAGAGAATAAACATTTTGTCAAACATTTTAAACTTGATAAATCAGTAGATAGTTGGAGAATAAATGAGGAGCTCAATAGTTTAATCTGAGCCCTCAGATGAAATAAGGTTAGAATTAGATAGTTTCCTACTTTAAAAGAAAATTGGAATTGGGTTTTGCAAGCTCAAATGCGCCCATGAAAATAAAGTAAAAAATGGTAGAATAAATGATGGATAGATAGAAAGCAGTTACACAAGGCATGAATAAAACATCATCTCATAAATTACTAATTTCCCTCCCCACAATGTATTCCAGTATTCAAAACCTTCAATTATAAAGGCTTAGAGCATTTCTTTGAGATTTTTGGGACTGGACCTAAGGCTTAATGACTGATTGGCACTAAGTATTGGATTCCCTTCATTAAAACCCTTTTACTCAGCATTACCCCTTCTCCTAAGATAAAATCCCTTTTCCTATGTTAAAACACCTTTTCACTTAGGAAAAGTGAAAAAACCCCTTAACTAATTTCATTTCATACAAAAAATACTCAAAAAACCCACAAAAGTGCTTTATCCTAAAGAATAAGTGTTAAAATATTATGTTGGGCATCACAATGAAGAAAACCCACTTAAAAGATCATATTTACACTTTAGCTAGTGTATTTTACATTTTCCACACATTTCATATTAACAATTAACTTATTTATTAATTCCACTATATACCCTTCCATCCCATATTATATTAATTCATGTTTATATTAAAATATCCCAAACCCACGTTATATGTTTATCCTATGGTTTCAATTCCCCATGTCACAATTACCTTGTTCCCCATAAGTTTAAGCCATATCATTATATATTAACCTGCCCAAAGGTTACATTACACATGGATATACTCCATTTGCTGTATAAAACATAAAACCCGCCTATCCCTATTTACATTGAAGTGTTACGTTAAAAACTTTAGTTTAATGCATAAAATTAAAACCCTGCTGCATAAAATAATCCTAGGCCCTAAGCCCATATACCCCGTAACTCCCTTGATCAATATGGATTGTCTCTCCGCCTGATCCAACAGCCCAGAACTCATATCGCAATTTCAAAAGCACGATCATTAATCAATTTTAGATTTGTGATATGAGCGGTTTTGGCCCGCTCTCTCTCCTCCATGCGTCCATGTTACATTGGATCGCATCCATATGAGAATTACCGCTTACCACCCTTCGACATTGCGATAACTTCTTAGCGGTAAATAAACCTCCTAGTGCTAAACTGCTTCCATTTGAAATGACGGATATTAAATGCAGTCACTTTTTTAAACCAAATTTCCTATAAAATAGTAGAATGAACGCATTTAAACCTTTCTTTTGCGTTTTCTACTCACAAATTGTTCTCGGTTGAAGAAAATATGATGCCGCTCTGTTTTCATGTAAAAACCAACAGAAATCCATCAAAGTTTTTGTTGCAACAACCCTGAACCTCTAGTTTACATTCAAGAGACTTCAACTATCTTTCGAAAGCCTCCAACTTCCAAAAAATCCTTCTTTCGAGTCAAATACCTCAAATTACAGGTATTTTTCAAGAAAAACACCCTTCCATCATTTTAAAAGAAGCATTCTCGGAAAATTAAACCTTTAAAAGTCTATTTTCCTAATGAAAAAGCCCGATTTCCTCATATATTCATTTTTTTCTTCAAAACACTAATAATTTCATAAGTTTCTGGAGACTGTAACATATTTTCTAAAGAAAATTGAAGAAATTTAGCGATTTGCAGACCTTTAGAAACCCTTTGAATGATTCATAATCTTTTACAAATTCTAAAAATCCCTTTGTGCATGAATTAAAATGTTTTAGGGTTGTTTTATTAAAGAAAGTCTGTAGTAAACCCTTATTAAGCTTTTCCTGAGTCTATAAAAGGTTTAAAGATTGATTTTTGAGCAGAATTGATAGTTTGAGGCAAGAAACCATAATTTTACCTATTTTTAGTCCAAACGAAACCTCTGTGATACCAAAAGACTTTTTGCAACAGTTTAATCTTACAAAAGTGTAATAAAAACCTAAAGAACATATTTTCAAGACCTAGAAAGGTTAAATTATCAAAAAACAAACCCATAAATGGCCTCTAAAAGCAAAATTGTCATCAATACACTACAACCTCCTGTTGTAGATGTTGAACACACCCCTTTGGCTGATATAGACTATAAAATCACTGATCCAATAACTGAATTCAATCTTCTTGAGGTCCACTATTGGAACTAAGAAAAATCTTTGAATCAAGTAGATGAAGTGCAAATTTGGGAGTCTAATTTACCCCAATATGTCGTTCCTCATACCCATCAGTGCCCTGAGGTCATCAAACTATGTCAAGCTCACTATTTCCTAGATCAAAGAGCAATTGTTAATGCTGAGAAAGAATTTTTATTTACTATCATTGTTGAATCCATAAACCAAATACTTCAAGTGCAGCCTGAACCTAATATAGTCCCATTGTCCATTGAAGTTCTAACAAAGTCCTATTTAGAGTTAGAATTCCCCAAAAGGTTTCAAATCTTCCAAAAATTTATGCCCTCTTATGTTGAAATCCTCAAACTTAATCCTCCATATTCAACTTCCAAATTCCCAGAAGGATAAAGACACATTATCTCAATGTTGTCATTTATCCTTGGTTACTTCACTAATGAACACACTGATGAATCTATACTTGGTTTCATGTCTACTTTTGTGTGTGGTCAACATCCTTCAGTCATTTATAAGTTTTCTTAGTATATAGCTAATAGTAATCATGACCAGCTTTTAAAACTTCCTATTGAAGGTGTTTTCAAATATACCTCATTCATATTCCATATGTTTCTCTACTTCCAGTCAGGTAAGTTTCCAATAGATCCTCAAAAGTTGGATGTAGAGGGAAATCCACTATCAGTTATTTTATGGACTTCCTTAATTAGAAAGTAGTCAATTGAGCTCACAAGGCATATTTCACAGACAGTTTCACTCACCCATTGGTAAATATGCTTACAAACAGTGTACATCCTAGAATAAGTGATGATATTAAGAAAGTTTTACAGTTATCAGAGAATAGCAGAACAGGTGACTGGTATCTTGACGAAAACCACACTGAAGTTAGAGTTTATGGGTCAAATCTGTTGCCCTACAAATTTCCAAAGTATTTTCCAATGAGAGTGTTTGCCTTAGAATATATAAGACAAATTCTAAATTCATGTTCTATAAAATTTTTGGCTACTAAAAATAAAACTCAGTTCAAATTGAAAAACCAAGTGGGTCCTTTCATATGCAACAATAGGGAAGCAGGTGCAGAGGCAGCAAAACAGTTTCTAGAGTATAAGTTTGATGAAAGTTTCTTGTGGAACTATGATCCTTATGGAATAAGTAGCAAGATGAGGGTGAAATGTAAATTAACCCCTTACATTCATGACAAGAAGCCTGAAATTGAAGAGTTTTCAAACCAAACTGAATGGTTGGAAAATACATTGATGGAATCTGTCAAGCAAGGTGATACTAGTCACAATTTGCATACTCCAATTCAGAAGGACAGAACCATAAAGAGAAATAGAGAAGAAATCTCATATACTGCTGAAACAACCATAGGAACCAAATTTAAGCTCAGGCACAATAAGAAACCAAAGATTAATCCAACAGACAAAGAAAAGGAAACAATTGAGGTTTCAGATGAAGAGAATCCAGAGAAAAACACTCAAAATACTACAGTTATTGAAAATGAGCAGCAACCTGCTACTTCCAACACATAGATAATTCAAAAACAACAAAGTATGGAAGAATATTCATCATAGCAAGCAGAGGATAAAGACATAGATATCAAAGAAAAATATAAATAGATCAAGGCCAAAAATGAGGAGATCAAGAATGAAATATGTTCACAATATTTGAAGCAAAATCCAGGAATTCAAAATAGGCTTCTTTCAGCCTTTGATTATACAAATATAAACTTTCTAAGGACAATGATATAGCCAACAGTGCCTAAACCTACAACAGCATTAGATTATAAGAGATTTGATATTGAAATTCCAATAGAGGACATTCATACCTTGGATCAGATTGATTTCCACAAGAAAAGCTCATAAATGCCTTATTATACCATGACCACAAAACCAATGAGTGCCCAAAAGCTCCAGAACACTTTTCCAAATATAAGAGATCAGCTTAAGGTTGAAAATGCTTCTTTATATGCTAAATACACTAGAATCAAGTCTTTAGCAGAATTGGTGATTGAAGTAGGGTATGACCCTTCTAATGTGAAAGTTGCAAAAGAATTGGTGAAGAAGAAAAATGCTTATATTGTAGCACTCGGAAAGAAACTGAAATTACCCCCAACAGAGCATCCACGGGCTAAGGAAATTGTACAGGAAACAAACCAAAAGGGTGAGATGATGAGTCTCATGATACAACTGACAACACAAATCAAGGAGATGGAAATTGAGATGAGAAAGCTAGTCCATGAAAAATAAGCTGCAAAGACACAAAATGTCCCTCCCACTATTATTCCTATGATGACAACAATAGTTCCTTTAACTCTAGCAGAAGAGTTAGCTCCTAAAGTCCCATTGGCCATAACAACGCCAGTCACTTCTTCCACTACTTCTGCTACTGAATCTTCCACTTCAGTAGTTCAAAAGTGAGATGAAGTCATTAATATCATTAAAGCCATCGAAGACATGTCAATAGAGAAAAATGAGATAAACAGATTGAAAGAGAAAATACAGAACCTTGAAGATGCCAAGAAATTAACATAGATAAATGCTAAAATAGAGGAACAAAAGGCCGAAAGGTTAAGTGAACAGTTAAAAAAGGTATAAACATAGTTGACCTTGAAAGAGCCCATGGCATACATAAAATATCAACTATGCTCCAAAATCATTGAGTCAATCAATGATAGTTGACCATCCATTCAAGTGATTTATGAGAAAAATGACTTGCTTAAGGCAGCTAAAGAGGAAATACAGAAGACTAAAGATGAATTGGGTACCAATCCTGAAGAAGCCTTAGAAATAATAAAATCTATCAATACTAAAAACAAGCAAGAGTTGGATGAAATAGGAATTAGTGACAGGACAAAAATAATTCTTGAAGTAAGAAAAGTACTTTCAAAGAAAAACTTGATGAAACGGTTGGAAGAAAAATGTCAAAATATGGACATGGACATCACTAGATTCATGGTTAATTTTGACACTTTAGGACAAAAAGGCCTTCCAAATATTCTTGTTATCAATGATAAACTAATGAAACAAGAAGACTACAATAAAAAGATAAGGGACTTTTCCAAATAACATGTGAGTAAATAAGATTGGCAAGGAGTTCCAACACGTAAAGTGTTGCACAAAAGCATTGAAAACTTGTTTTATTTACAACATGTGATAAAACACCTCTTTATGGTCAAGCCAACTTTTGTAAGGTACACTGAAGTAGAAGATAATTTCAAAAAACTCACAAAGATTAAATTAACAAATGAAGAGTTTTGGCAGAAGCTCATAGATTTGTGGTAAAAGACAGTTTGCAGTAAAAGAGGATGAAAAAACAGAGTTGTTGTTTTTACATAGTAAAACATATTTTTACACACTCAATCAGTCAAAATCAAAAGTTAAAGTGTATCATAGGTTAAAGTGTATTAGTTGTTAAAGAATATCAGGTGAAGATAAAGTTCTAAAATATATTGAAGATGTATTTCCAGCGTGAATGACACCTTTACTAGCCAGCTACGCCCAATTCAAACAACATTACTATTTAATTTGAATAAATAGGACATCTTGCAATTTGTTAAGAAGCTGTCACTATCTTTTTGTAATAAGATATTTTATTTTCCAAAAAACATTCCTAGGACTATTCTATGATATTTTGTATTACTTTTTGTATAGATACTTCATCATTTGAAGTATTAGTGTGGATTAATGGCTAAATATTTCTATAGCTGGAACATTCTGAACCTAAGGATTTTTGTAAACAAGCTCAAGTCAAAAGACTGGATTTCAAGGAATAAAGCATCATATTACTGGATTCATGTGTTGGGCCACTGAAGTGAAGTACTTTCTACTGTTATCTGTCAATTTTCTTTTGTTTTTAATTCATTCATAAATTTTTTCTAAATTTTAATGTGAAATCATGAATTGTTATATCAGAATTTGTTAAAAGCACTCTATTATTGACTGGTTTTAATTTAAATGTTTTCTGCCGATATCCAGACTAGGGAACCCTTAATTTCTCCCTAATTTTGATTGACCCCTAACTTTTCACTCCTTATCCAAATCAAATAATTCTTAATTTTTATTTATCCTGATTAAAGCCACTTCACCAATCAGCCTTTGAAGATCTTTAGTGACTATGTTATCTTGTCGAGTGAACATTTGACTTTAGACCTTGATCCTAATATTTCTAATTGAAACATTGACTCCATTTTCCCAATGGATTACAGATTCACAGCTATCCATCTCATTATGTTATTTTCCCACCAAAACAAATCAAAACCCCAAAACCAATTTTCCCTATACAACTAGTCTACAATCAGATGCAAAAAAAGAGTTAAATATTATAGAGAGAGCCCTCTCTGAGCCTTAAGAAGGCTAGATCCTAAAGTTTAAAAGTAGGTTTGTGGTTACCTCTAATATTTTTTAAACTGTAAAATTAAAATCTCACAACTTTGGGAATTATTAGAGTGATAACAAACCCAAACTTATTTATTGCGTGGTGGCATCCCTATTTCCTAGCTAATGAAGGAAGTTTTTTCCTTCATACCCTATACATTGAATTAACCTCTTTATTTTTATTCACTAAGTGAATAATCCATTAGACATTAGATATGGTTGAGGCGTGGGAAGTTTTCATAAATTTGTAGTGTATTTTTTCCTGTGATTTGGTGGAGATTGGTCATCCCTTATTCGGTTTCCAATAATTTTAAGAGGAATAGATAAGTGTATGAATTGAAATTTTTTCTCAATACTTCATAGCTAAATATTATTTTCTGTCCTCCGTGTATGTGTGAAATGGTAGGTTGTGAGTTGTATGGTTTTAATGAATATCCACGAAGCGTGATCAATGTACTGAACATTTAGATAATTGGCCTGAATGTTGAAATGCATTCCTTTATGAATATGAATGTTGTGTGAAATGGGATCCTTTCATCTATGTTGAATGATATAATTACGTGTTTTATGTTCATAAATTCATAACTTATCCTTGGATGTGTTTTATTGTGTTATGTTTCATTGCATGTTTGTAATCATTTATGATTTTTGTGATATATGGTGTGTTTCCAAAGGGGAAGAATTGATAGGTTGGTGGTCCTAGTTATTATTAATATTTTGGTTAAATCATTGTTCCTTGTGATTTAGAAAAAAAAAGGTTAGGATTCCCTAGATAAGTTAAAGGAGCCTTATGCGTGATCTGAGGATTTGAAGGTTTTGTTAATGATGGCACCTAAATGCAAGAGTAGAAGCCGTGACGAGGAAGGAGAGATTCAAAAGGAAAGAATATTTAATATTTATTTTGGAAGTGTTCACTAAATAAATATTAAGCTAACGGAAATCCTACGAAAGAACTTAAGTGGCTAACATATCTCAGGTTTAAGCCTTGGTTTTGGAAAAAAAGGAAATTTTTTGGTTTGACCCCTATAACTCAAGCTATTAAGAGAAATTAGGATTGCGCCCCTTAGAATGAAAATGTTTGGAAAATTCAAGATGGTATTCCCCATTGATATGGTGGCGTATTTGCAACTTGGGGTTTGGCTAGCCCCATCCTTAGCCCTAGTTAGATGGATTGATGAGAGTGCGTAGCAAGAGATGGTCATAAGGAGATAGTTAGAATATCAACATATCAGGTCATCAAGGAAACAAAAGTAAATAAATTATGAAAACTCATTTTTTAACATGGCCCCTAGAAAAAATTGTAAGTGGGAATAATTTAATCTATTAAGAAGGAGCATGAGGTGATAGAACTAAAAATTTGGAACCTCGAAACATTAGACTGATCAAAGTATAAAGTACTATGAGAACTAAGGGGTGATGTCATGATTTGATGACATGGTATGCCATGTGTATGACATGTGTCATCTAGATCTGGTATTTTTGATATGCCAACCTTGCAACTATGCGTGACATGTCGAACACATCAATATTCGAACATGGAAGAGGAAATTTACTCTTATCCAATGTTTTAGGTGGTGATTGGTTATCCATGATTGATGTGGCATGACAAGCTATCATATAGACATGTCAACATAAAATAATTTTAGGAGGACAACATCGTGGAAGTCATTGTTACCTTGATAACATGAAATACATGTCAAATATGCCATGTGTCAAAAATTTGATATTTTCCATGTGGAAAGCTATGATTGGGTGACAAAGTTGTGAGGTGGTGTGTCGAGATGTCCTCATGCCTATATATTTAATTTTTTTTGTAAGTATTTGTAGTTGTAATTATTTTTTTGAATCTTCAATAAGTCATTTAGGATTACTTTTATATCAACATTTAATGGATTTAACATTGTATTAGTGTATTGACATATCAGAATGGTCAGGGTTGGAGAATGCAAAACTTGTGAAATCACCAATATGGAAAGGCTCCAGTATATCAAGAGCCCAACAAAGTTGGACCATGGCTAGTAATTTCCACATAGTTGTAAAAATGATGAAATGGGCCTTTAAAAGGGTGAAATTTTAGAGACTTTATGCTAGGATCTTAATTTTAAACGAAATTTGTATCGTGGGAAAGCTATCGGTGAGCCAAAGATGATATATCACAAATGTGATTTAATTTTATGATAGAAATAATACTTCGACCCCACCTTTGTAATAAACCTTGAAGGAGATGTGTAATTACACTCCACAAACCTAATATTACATTAGCTCATCAGGTGTGTTATAAGAATATTTTTCATCGCTCTAGATTTCATTGAAAATTTTGAGGTGTTCCCCTTTGGTATTCTTTTCCATCCAATGTTTTTATGTGGCATCTTATCTAAAAAAAATTAAAATGGATGGAGAATAGTTTTGTATTTATCTTCACATAGGAGATGCACTTTAAGCCCTAATTTGATGTGATTATTTCTCTTATCATATTAACCTATTTCCTCTTGAGATAAACATAAACTTGTTAACACACATTTTCATAGCTATATATGGAAAAATAAGTTGTAGTGTAAATAATCCATTTTTGTTTTATACATGAAGGTCTGGCTTATCAAGTAGTAGTGGTTAACTATTTATATTAATATTTTTAAAAGTAATATATATATATATATATATATATATATCGATTGCATTTTATATTGTTTCAAAAACTAGGCTTGTTGCAAGGTGTAATTTTGTTTTGGTATTTCCGAATATTTATGGTTATGTTTGGAGTGTGGCTCATGACTCATTTTCATATATGTTGTAAAGATAAGCTCTAATTAGTGAACTCAGCCATATATATTTTATATATTTTAAATTTTAATAAAATGATATTTTATTACTTATATTATTATAATTTTATTGAGTCGATTTTATAAAACTATTATTCATACATAATTAAACCATTTTATTTTATTTTCAAATGTTTGAAGGTTAAAGCTATGTTTTTATTTTAGTTTCAAATGTTTTAACGTTGAAGATATGTTTTATGATAATGTGTTTTAGATAAAATAATATAAGATTATTATTATTTAAATTTCTTTTTAAATATTGATTAAATTATATTTGAAATTTGAGTTACAAATTATATATATATATATATATATATATATATATATATATATAGCTATCATTTAATAATTAAATTTGTTTTATAAATATATTAATATATTCTTAATTTTTATTTCATTGAATATAATCTAAAATAATGAGTAGTATATATTTTTATAAAATTATTAAATTATATTGATATATTTATAATTGTAAGTTATGTAATAAAATAGTTTAAGTAGGAAAATAATATAATCAATTTAGATTTCATTATAACATGACATTGATCAAACTTTTAGACTAATCAAATATCTTGAAATTGAAACCTTTTTTTAGAGTGAAAAGCGATTTGATCTCTGGATGCTTTGTATTTCTTGAGTTAAACGGATCGAGCCTTTCTTGAGTTAAAGGGATCTAGGCTCGATTATTCCACCTTTTAAATAGACTATATTCCACATGAATTAGTTCTCAATACCATATTTTATTATTATTTTGTAATTTTTACTTTCATTTTTTATTTTATTTTGACTCCGTTAAAATGTTTTCATTAGAATATGTTAATATCTTCATTTAATTTTTTAATTTAATTTATTTATTTTATAACATCTCTACGATACTAGCTTGGTTGGAAATCTCTTCTAGAGTGAAAAGAGGTATGATCTCTCTCGATGCTTTGTACTTATAGAGTTAAAATGGATTTATGATACTTTAATTTCACCCTTGAAGTAGGAAATATTACATGAATTGGTTCTCAATACCATATTTTATTTTTATTTTATTTTTATAAGTTTATTTTTATTGTTGTTTTTACTTTCATTTTTTTTTTTGAGCTTTGTTAAAATGTTTTCATTATATTATATTTTTTAATTTATTTATTGTATTTTGACATTATGTTACAAAATTTGGACCAACCTAGACTTCATCTTAAAACCAAATATATCAAATCTCTTGAGATGGAAACTCTTTTTTAGAGTGAAAAGAGATTTGATTTTTCTAGATGTGTTGTAGTTCTATAGTTAAATGAATCTAACATGATTTAATTTCACCCATGAAATAAGCTATATTTCACATGAATTGGTTCCTAATACCATATTTTTATTTTTATTTTATTTTTATAGGTTTATTTTTATTTTGTTATTTTTACTTTCTTTTTTTATTTTCTTTTACTGTGTTACAATAAATAAATACACACACACACACACACACACACACACACACACACACACACACACACACACACACATATTTCGGAGTTGAAAATAATATTTTTATTTTATTTTTTTATATTTTTTTAATGATAAGATAACTAGTTTGTTGGGATTTGAATTACATAACATATAATTATTAATATATAACATATTATTAAAAATAAAAATAAATATCTAAAATTCATACTATAAATATTAAACACTTATTTATTTATTTTATTTTTATTTTTAGTTTTAATATTAAACATTTAGTTTATTCTTAAAAAATAATAAATAATTATTATTTTAAAAATAAAATTCAAATTATAAATATTAAACATTTAATTTTTTCCTTTAAAAATTAAAATAAATAAATTATTATTATTTTGATTTTATTTCCTATTTTAGTCAAACTGGCGGTAAGTTACAAATTTTTTTTTTGATGTGATTTACAATGAAAAATTTTACATACACATTTTATTTTATTTTATTTTTATTATTTAATAATTAAATGTGAATGATAAATATAATAACATATATATTTTTTTTATATAAAACATGATAATAATTAAAAATCATATTGTGAATTTTAAACTATATATATATATATATAGTTGATATATTTATATGTTTTTAAGATAACAATATTATTTAAATATTATTAAAAATCATTTTAATATATTGAGGTTAATGTTATGTTTTAAATAAACTAAAAACTATTATATAGAAACCTCCTCCTGGTTTTGAGATGTAAAATCTCTTCAAACAGGGTCAACCACCTGAAGGTGAAAGCTTATATGACCCCAAAAATAGTCCATCATTGGCATGGGACTAATCACCTAAAGGTGAGAGTTTATATGACCCCAAAAATATTCCATCATTGGCATGGGACTAACCACTAACCTGCACCCACACAATCCATTTCCAATGAGGCACAATCACTAGCATGCATGCACAGAACAAACATAGGGTGCACACAAACATACAAACCCCACAAAAATTACATATTGACTCACAACATGACATGTTCACAAACTACAGTTACTAATTAACATTATTTTTTCATGTGATTATGATGAGTATAAATATTAGCATTTTGATAGTTAAATTTATTTATAAGTTAATTGGTATGATATTAAAATTAGTAAGTATTAATATTATTTATTGTATTTTAAACAATGATTATCTTTAACAAAATTTTAGATTAATATTTTTTGGACAAAAATTATAGATTATTAAAATTAATTTAAAAATTTAATTAAATTTATTTATTTTATAGATTTTAGTATTATATAATTAATTTATGTGTTATTACAAATTGATGCTATTATAAATATTGTGTTACTTTTTCTTTTTTTTAAGGGATTTAAACCTTGAGTACAATGGTTTTCTTAAAATATTTATAACATGACAATGGTTAAAGTAAAAACAAAAAATAATAAATAAATAGAATAATAATAATAATAAAATTTCATAAATATTTAAACCTATGTATTTACACCCTAATATTTAAAATAATATATTTGTAAGTTAATATTCTAATATTTATTCTTCAAAGCTCTGAAACCTCCGAGTTTATGATGAAGCTCACATCTTGGAATATTCGAGGGATCAATAGTCCCTCGAAGTGTCGAATGATAAAAAATAGTCTCAACCGCCACAAACCTTCCATCTTCTTCATGTAGGAAACCAAATGTACCAAATCCACTTTTCATTCAATTCTATCCCATCTTTGGCTGAGTTGTGATACCACAACCATTGATCTGCATGGATTCTCGTAAGTACTGCTACTGCTGGAATCCCACCCTCCTCACCCTCTCTCACTTTCATGCCTCCCGTCATTTCATTCAAACCTCCTTTCACCTCATTGGCACTAACCTCAAAGGCATCCTCACCAATGTATATTTCCCTCAATCCACTACCAGCAAAGTTCGAATCCTAGACGATCTCTCAGCCCTGTACGCTTAGAACCCCCAACCCCATTGGATCCTTGGCGGAGATTTTAACATGATTACTAGTCTGTGAGAAAAGCGTGGAGGACGCTCGATTCTCGAGGCTGATACTATTCACTTCAAGAACTTTATCAACCAAAACCATCTCATCGACATTCCAACTGCTAACGACCTTCATACTTGGAACAATCAGATAATTGGACCAAATTCATTGCTTCTCACCTGGATCGCTTTCTTGTATCAGATCCCATCATTCAAGCAAGAGGAGACATCTTCTCCTCTATTCTTCCTCCGGGAGGATCGGACCATTGGCCCATCCAATTACAGTGGGAGAGACCGAATATGGGAAGGCACAAACCCTTTCACTTTGAGAAATTTTGGCCTCATCCCAAATTACGTGAAATGGTGATGCAATGGTGGCACGCCTACTTCCCCTAACAATGGATCCATCATGTACAATTTTCGGGGCCAGGTTTTCAAATTCATCAAAACTAGGTTGAAGCACCGGAATCAAAGCACCTTCAGCAATATCTTCCAAGGACATCGAGACCGGTGGTTCAATGGAAAATCTCCAACAAGATATCATCAGCTCGGGCAACCGAGACATCGATTTACCACACAGAGAAGGATCTCAAATCACAGATTGAGGAAAAGGAACTTCAGGAAGAGATGCTCTGAAATAAAAATATAGAATCCTCGATGGCTTAAAGAAGGAGAGAAGAATGGACATCTTTCTTCCATCGATCTACCATACAAAGAATATCGCCGACAACTACATCTCCATCCTCCACAATGCCCAAGGAGTAAATTTGGAAACACATGAAGAAATATAATAGGAGCTTTGAATCATTTCAATGATACGCTTACGAGCTGCCCTTCTTGATCTCCAAGAAGCCATTGAGTGCATCACTAGATACATCCCTGCCTTGATTACGGAAGATCACAACCAGATGCTACTCAGACCTATCCAAATTCGGGAGGCGGATCAAGCCATAACATAGTGTAAAGTGAGCAAAGCTCCTCGCCCAGATGGGTTCATGACTAAATTCTTTCACTTCTTTTGGCAGGATCTATGGAAGGAGATCTGGGAGATGGTTGAAGAATCTTGATCCATGAACTGGATGCTTCCTGCTCTAAATGCCACCTTCATTACCCTCATTCCCAAAGAGAATCAAGCCTCCTCCCCTAGCAAATTCTGCGCCATTGTCCTTTGCAACATCCTCTATAAACTAGTATCCAAAGTCATTGCAAACCCCCTCAAGACCCTTCTTCCTATCCTCATTTCCCCTGAAAAAACTGGTTATGTAGAAGGTAGACATATTCTTGATGACATAATTCTCACGCACGAGGTAAGCACACCTTTACGAACATATAATATTCCAGAATGTTGCTTAAGATATGACCTTCAAAGGCCTTAGATAAGCTCACCTCGGAGCTATATCTAGAAAATGCTTACGACCTTTTATTTCGCTCAAATTGGATTAAAGATGGATTCTTAGCCTCGTCTCCTCCCCCACTCCATTCTCCTTAATGGTGCTCTCTCCCCTTCTATCTCTCCCGATGCATACGTTGAGGGACCCCTCTCTCCCCTTTTCTCTTTGTGCTCATGGCCGAAGGCTTAGGCAAGCTTCTCAAAGCCCGCATTCAAGATCACTCTCTTCGAGGAATCAGTCTCCACCAGCACCCTCCCATATGAACCAACAGTTTTTTGATGACAACATGCTCTTTGGCCACCCCTCCATTCAAGAAGCCTCCACCCTAAAATCCATCCTGGACTGCTTCTCCCTGGCAGCTGGTCACTCGGTCAACAACTCTAAATCCCAAATATTCTTCTTCAACACTCCACTGATCACCCAATGCAATATTTCTCGAATACTGGGCTTTCCTATTGTCATTCTACCTTGCAAATATCTTAGTGCACCTCTCACTTATTCCGTCCTCAAGTAATCATCTTGGAAAGAATTGCTGGACAAATTGGAATCTCGGCTCTCTCTTTGGACTCATCAAGGCCCGAATCTCGCTAGTCGACTCATCCTTGTCAAATTTGTCCTTCAATCTATGCCTCCGTATCTCTTCTCCATGTTGTCGCTCCAAAATTGGTCCCAAGGAAATCCGAAACCTTTAACGCAACTTTCTTCGGGGAGGAACCAAAGCAAGAAGGAAATGGCCCTTGTGAATTGGCAAGAAGTATGCGTCCCTAAGAAGGCAGTGGACCGGGGCTTCGTGGACCTCACCTTAGTAACAAAGTCATGGGAGCAAAATTTGGTGGAAATGGGTCTCTAATCCTAATAGCTCATGGTCGCGTATGTGAAGCCAAATATGCCCACAATCAAGCCCAGGGTAACCTCATTCACTTTGACAATGATCTCGTAGTATCCCTCATATGGAGTGGGCGAGGCTAGTCGACATCAAGCTCTAATTCGTGACCACAAATTTTTGGGAAGTCAAGTCAGTCGCTCACAAACTTTTGGGCACGATTCTCTGCGGGAAGCAAATGCCAAGGTTGGCTACTATTTTTCCGACTCCGATCGGCAAGGCATCCTCGAGCAATTGCCACATCCATGTGTCAACACTTTCCTCGGAATCATTTTTTTACCCAACCCCATAGGCCAAGCCATCGTTAGGCTTCTCACCGACCATCCCGGGCCTCACTTCAAACTCAACTCCTCAAGAATGAACTCGGCAAAATAACTAAACAAGCGACAAGTCCTGGGATTCAAGAGCCGTACAATATCTCGTTGGGGCTACACCACCACCGGATCCTTCTCCACCAAGGAAGCCTAGAGCTTGATTCTCTCACCCCACTAAATTTCGATGGTATCCGGGGGGAAAAAGTATGGCACTTGAAAACTTGGCCCAAAATTTCCACCTTTCTCTAGCTCCTCGCAAGCACCGCCTACTTACTTCGACAACCTCTACAAGAAAGGTTTCCATCGTCCCATTCCAATGTCCCAACTATGGAACCATGAGGAAACTACCGAGAACCTCTTCAATAAGTGGCGAAGTTGCCATGGAACTCGTGGGAAAAAGTGGGTTTTCTCTCAGAGAAGATTGAACAGACTCGGTAACATCATCAACACCATTCGAACATAGCCTTCTACTCCCTTTCATCGCGCCATTCTCACGTTCGGACAATTATACTGTGGCATATTCTCCGGGATGATATGGAAGGAGTGCTACCGCAGACCTCAAAGATCAATGCTCCTCCACCGAGACTTTATGGTGGTCTCCGCAACTTTTAGGATACTTGCTCTACATCGATGGTAGGATGTGCAGACTCTCCCCTACCTCCTCCACGGGGAAAATCATCTGGGCTAGTTGGAACTTATGGTCGTTAGATTCTCTCCCATCCTCGAGCCTCTTCTAAAACCAAATGCCACTTTCCGGTCTTTTTTGGTCCTCTCCGCTCCAGGCCTATATAAGCTTAACTTCGATGTCGCCTCTAAGGGGAACCCAAGGCAAGCCGATATAGGCATTTTCGTAAATTCCTAGGCCATGTGCATCAAGTCTTCTTTGGATCCCTTGGATGGGATACTAACAAATCAGAAGAGATAGAAGGCATGCTTCAGGGGCTCATCCTCGCCAGGGATCATCACTTTTTTCCCCTAATAATTGAAGGATATTCTCAGATTCTCATCGAAATGGCAAAGCGACTCTAGGCAGGTTCCTTAGCCACCAATCTCATCAAGAGCTGGTACCTGGCCGTCTCAGATCAACATGCTCAAGCAACGAATTTGCATTGACACGGCTAGAGATTTCCACCATGTTAGACGCTTCGTCAACAAAGTAGCGTATCTCTCAGAACAAAGGGGTCAACCACTCCTCTCCCATTTGGGTTGGCCCTCTTTCCCTCGCAAATGATGAAGCTCTCATTCGTGGCTGCACACAACTAGTTCAAAATGACAACCATCCTCAGATGCACGTGGTACCTAGCCTTGCAAGACTATACGGGCGCCATGGATCACCGTCACGCGCCCATGTGCCCCGCCCCTTCTGATGCACAAGGCCTTCAATTATCGTGGGTGGGTTGGGCTTTTAAAGTCCCATGCACCACCTTATTTTTTACGTACTCAATGTGTTTCTGTATTAACTCCTCCCGAAACCATGTTGTTCACTTCTCCCCGCTCCTCTTTCCTCTCGTTCTTCTCACCCTTTCCTCTCGATTTCTCTCCTCTCGCTTTCCTTCTTCTTCATCCCTCACCTGCTAAGGCGAGAAGCTTCTGGGTTTTGGCCTCTGTAGCGACCCCTCCACAGTATCATGCCCTATCCAAGCTTGTCATGATGTCGCGATGACACCGACAATGGTGCAGACAAGCTGGGGGCACCGACCTCCCTTTTCATGCCCCTCTGCCCCATGCCATCCCCCAGACTTTAAATTTTCCAAATTTCGTCTTGCGTACTTTTCGCCCTCCGCCTCCATGCCTATAGAGCCTTCCTTCTCCTTCGTTCCTCCCGCATGCCTCCCGGACCCCTCCGCTCCCCTCCTCCCATCGCAAGAAGAGACGTAATTCCACCATTCTCGCGAGCTCCGCTCTTCATCCCCTATAAACTCAAAGCCCTCCCTATGCAAAATAGGCCCTACCTCCAATTTAATGACAACAATCCAAGCCGCCCAAAGAGAAGCATCTACTGTGTCTATGTTCCCGCTCCTCCAAGAGAAAAGAAGACCCCAATTCAACCGACGCCATGGATATTACAACATCTATGCAGATAGCACCCACTGTGACACTTCTGCTGAGTGCCTCAAAGCTTCCCGAATCCCCATGCAAGTAGCTTGAAGACTCTTACTCCTGGCTTGATTCACTCGACTGATAAAGCCACATCTACCGCATCCTTAAAGAAGCCTGACAAGCATGAAGGTTCTCCATAGCACTCTCTCTTCTAGTTTCTTAGTTTGCCGGGTTCTTCGTTGTTTCCAGTGCGCTCTTTTGGTCTCTTTTTGCATTGTTTTAAAGGTTCATTTCTCACTATGGGCAGCTCGTTCTATCTGGATAATTAAGGCTAGTTTCCCCTCTAGGGGCAATCTAAGTTTTAAACAACAATATTTTTTCTATTCCATCCGTCATGGATCTTTCCATTTCTGAGGATGAGCAATGTAACCTCTGGTTGATGAATTAAGAGAATTAGTATTACTTAGAAAAAAAATATATTCTATTATTTATATATAGAAATAATGATAATATATTATAATCATATAAATAAATATTTAAAAAAATATATTCAGACAAATTACACTAGTATATCTACAAATAAATAATACATATAAAAATAAAACAAAGAAAGAATCAAACACATATAAAGAATACATTCATACACATACAAATAATATAATTAAACAAGACACATACAAATGCATCAAAGAATAGATTCATACACACATAAAAAATACTTTCATACACATACAAATGTAGTAAAGAATAGATTCATACACAAATAGAGAATACATTCATACAAACATCCAAAGAAAACCCTTTTTAACATGGCCACTAGAAAAAATTGTTAGTGGGAATAATTTGATCTATTAACAAGGAGCATAAAGTGATGGAACTAAAAAATTGGAACCTTGAACTAATCCGTAGTATAAAGTAATATGAGAGCCGAGGGGTGATGTCATGATTCTCACATGACATGGGTATGCCATGTTTATGACATCCGTCATCTAGATCTAGTATTTTTGATATGCCAACTCAGGATTATGAGTGACACATCGAACACATCAAGATTCCCACATGAAAGAGGAAATTTACCCCGTACAATGTGTTAGGTGGTGATGATTATCCATGATTGATGTGGCATGCCAAGATATGATACAGACATGTCAACATAAAAACTGAGAGGACAACACCTTGGAAATCATCGTTACCTTGATAACATGATATACATGTCAAAACATTCCATGTGTCAAAAATTTCATCTTTTCCATGTGGAAAGCTATGATTTGGTGAAAATTTTTGTGAGGTAGTGTGTGGAGATGACCTCATGCCCATATATTTAACATCTTTTTGTGAGTATTTTTAGCTATAAAGTTTTTGTTGAACCCTTTATAAGCCATTTTAGAGCATTGTTATATCAAAAATTCGATGGATTTAACATTGTATTAGCGTATCAACATATCGAATGCTCGTGTTTTGAAGAATGCAAAACTTGTGAAGTCACCAATATGGGAAGGTTTCAGTATAGAAAGAATCCAGCAAAGTTGGACCGATGCGAGGTAGATAGATGGCTAGTAATTTCCAAGTGGTTGTAAAAATGATGAAATGGGCATTTAAAAGGGTGAAACTTTAGAGACATTATGGTAGGATATTAATTTTAAATGAGATTTGTATCATGGTAAAGCTCTTTCTGAGCCAAAAATGATAGTGGTATCATAAACGTGATTTAAGATTATGATAGAAATAATATTGTGACGTCACCTTTGTAATAATCCTTGAAGGTGATGTGTAATTACACTTCACAAACCTAATATGAAATTAGCTGGTCATGTATGTTACAATAATATTCCTATAGATGTCATTGAAACTTTTGAGGTGTTCCACCTTGGTATTCTTTTCCATCCTATGCTTTTATGTGGCATATTATTTAAAACTTTTTAAAATGGGTGGAAAATAGTTTCACATTTATCTTCATGTAGGAGATGTAGTTTAAACCCTATTTTGTTGTGATTATTTCTCTTATCATATTAATCTTTTTCTTATTGTGATAACTATAAAGTTGGCCAAAGATCTCACTTTTTAACACATTTTCATAACTATATATGGGAAAATAAATTGTAGTGTAAATTTTCCCCTTTTTTTCTTTATGCTTAAAGGTCATTATCAAGTTATAGATCAATCCTCAAACTATATAAAATGTATTTATTATATATATATATATATATATATATATATATTGCATTTTATATAGTTTCAAAGTTGAAGCTTTTTGCAAAGAGTAATTTTGTTTTCACATTTTTGAATATTTATAGTTGATATTTGGAGTGTGGCTTATAACTCATTTTCATAAATGTTATAAAGATACATTTTATATATTTTAAATTTTAATAAAATAATATTTCACTACTTCTATTATTGTAATTTTATTGAATCACAATTTTATAAAACTACTATTCCTACAAAACTAAAAGATTTTATTTTATTTTCAAATGTTTTAATGTTAAAGTTATGTTTTATGATAATGTGTTTTAAATAAAATAAAATAATAATGTTATTATTTAAATTTGTTTTTAAAATGGATTTTGAAATGATTTTTTTAATATTTAATAATATACTTTTTAAATATTAGATTAATTAATTAATTGAGTTAAAAAATATTATATATTTTTTAATTTTATTATATGTTATTATCATCATGTTCTAATAATTAAATGTGTTATATAAATATACTAATATATTAATTGATGCTATTTTAATAATATAATCTGGCACAATGAAAGTGCATATATTTATATTTATTAAGTATATATTTTATAAATTTATTAAAATTATATTAATATATTTATAATCAGAAAATATGTAATAAAATAGTTAAGTAGGAAAAAAATAATATTTTCAATTTAGATTTCTATTGAGTAAATATTAGATCGATAAGCCTTGAGACTAATCAAATCTCGAAATGGAAGCCTTTTTTTAGAGTGAAAAAAGATTTGATCTTTGGATGCTTTGTAGTTCCAGAGTTAAATGGATCTAGGCTGGTTTAATTTCACCTTTTAAGTAAAATCTATTCCACATGATTTAGTTCTCAATACCATATTTTTATTATTATTATTTTTATTTTTACTTTCATTTTTTATTTTATTTTGACTTGTTAAAATGTTTTCATTACAATATATTAATATTTTCATATAATTTTTCATTTAATTTATTTATTAGTTTAAACATTATGTTACAACATCTCTACCCTACTAGGTTGGTTAGAAGTCTCTTCTAGAGAGAAAAGAGGTATGATCTCTAGATGCTTTGTAGTTGTAGAGATGCTTTGTATTTCTAGAGTTAAAATGGATTTTGGATGCTTTAATTTCACTATTGAAATAACCAATATTCCACATGAATTGGTTCTCAATATCATAATTTTATTATTATCTTATTTTTATAAGTTTATTTTTATTTTGTTATTTTTACTTTCAATTTATTTTGAGCTTTGTTAAAATGTTTACATTATATTATATTTTTTAATTTATTTATTTAATTTAGGCATTATGTTACAAAATTTCAACCAACTCAGATTTCATCTTGAAACCGTATATATCAAATAAAATCCCTTTAGATGGAAACATATTTTAGAGTTAAAATGATTTAGATGCTTTTAATTTCAAAACAGCAACTAATATCTACATTTCACTATTGAAATGAACTAATATTCCACGCCATGAATCGTTCTCAATATCATATTTTTTATTTTTATTTTTATTTTTATAAGTTTATTTTTATTTCGTTAGTTTTACTTTCGATTTTTTTTGAGGTTTATTTAAATGTTTACATTATATTATATTTTTTAATTTATTTATTTAATTTAGGCATTATGTTACAAAATTTCAACTCCGTCGCGCTCATCACTATGAGCATAAATTTTTTTTTTACCATTATACCATATTTAGATTTGAAATCTATGTTATT
The DNA here is from genome assembly GCA_034641835.2 of Pinus albicaulis. Classification (NCBI taxonomy): domain Eukaryota; kingdom Viridiplantae; phylum Streptophyta; class Pinopsida; order Pinales; family Pinaceae; genus Pinus; species Pinus albicaulis. The sequence continues at coordinate 26,932 of JAXQQM020082689.1, read as the reverse complement.
ACCATAAAATAATAATATTACTCTACTCTCTCTCGTCCGCGTACTCACAAATTACATATGTGTTACATCGATTAGTTCTATGGTTCCGTACTCTATACCATGCTACGAACTGGGTTTTGTTGTTTAATATTTTCATTGATTTTTCATGTCCTTCCGAATTTGGCTAACGTTACCATGCCCAACCCTATTGAATAATCCCATAACTCTATACAATATGGTTTCTCGAATTTGATGGGATGTTGTGTGAGCATTTAAAATGGATAAATTACAATTATGACCCCATCCCAAAGTGGCATGAGATCGTCCGTCGATAACTCGATCCTACGGTGCACGAGGTTTAGGGTTTGCTATGACCCTGGGGTCATGAACCGTTTCGCCATTCATTCTTTCATTTTCGTAGGAGTTCTGGAGGTACACGGTTGCCGACCGAGAATGGTATGGTCGCTTTGCCTCCGTCGAAGATTGGGATACAGAAAGTGACCCGTTTGTTCTTTTTCTTGAACACACGTACGCAACATGCCTCCTCACTTTCCTCACCGTAGAGTTTCATGTGGAATTATTGCCTTCTCGCAGTTGAATTTGGAATTTGGCCAATCGATAATGTTTTTCCTCTCGTATTAGGGTTTGTACACTCCGCTTAACTTGAAATGTCGCACCTCTTGTGAGGTCTATCTCTCGCTTGCCAGCTTTACTCGTTTCATGTTTGTTGGATTGCCTGCCACATGAAGCCGGATAATTATCAATGCAATTGTTCACAAGCAACTCATGTATTCTTCTTCTCGCGTTGCCGTTTTACTTATTCTCTTTTCGTTTACTTAATTTCATGAACCAATGGGTCTTCCCCGTGTGTGATTAGGTTCCTGGCCGTCTACCATGCACCAGACACCTTGCCATTCTCGTATTCAAATGGTTATACGACCGGGTTCACCTTCGTGACCTGCTGTGCACATGATGTTGGTAATTATTTTTTCTTCTAATGGAATCGAAATATAACCCAGTAGTAGAGTCTCAACCCCGCTGGCTTGTATTTGTTCGTGTTGCCACGGTCCACAATTTCACAGCCAACGGAATATGGCAAGCTTCCTCGAGGGTTTCTCAGTTTCCGTTTCGTGTTTTCGCTCTTCTTTTGTTTTAGACAAACTTTGTGTATTTGGTTTTCGTGAATCCTTATGGCCGGACCGATTTTTCCCCGCGCCCCTAAATGTATGAATACATTCCCCCAATCTAAGGGGTTTCTCTATCCGTTTCAATAGTATTTTATCAAGGCACACGCCTGGCCAAAATGCCGTTTTAATCTTTATTCCTTTGCATCGACATACCGTGGTTTTATGGAGAACTACTTCCCCGCTTCTCTATTTTCATTTACTAAAGACCAAATATTTAAATACATGCTTCGTGGGTATTTGATGTATCATCTCCGTCTCGGTTTCGAATGCCGTGTTGTAGTTGGACCGTATGGAGATTGTTTATATGTGTCTTTCTGCTTACTACCGTCTCGCTTAAGGTCTAATGTAATAATGCTCGTATTGTACAAACTTGTTAATTTCATATTCCCCGTTTCCTATGTATCTAAGATATTTCCCCGAGTGGGACTATTGTTTATCACACCGTTTACAATGGTTATCTAGGATTTTGATCTCTAAATCTTGTTCATAAATTTCCTATTCAAAAGAGAAGTTTCTTGGTCATTTCCAGTATGGCGTCCGACCGCCCATCATCCGTGTAAGTATCAGGAGAAAAGATGACCAATCTCGTCGTAGACCTCCGCTTGGGGTTAATGGTCTTTTCGGCAATTACTTTCGTGCTCTCTTCTAATATTTTCCTCTCGCTAATCGACTATCATCAACTCCACAAACAATAAAATAAATTCTAGGGTATTCATCTAATGCTTATTCGGGCATCCAAAGAAGACCAAGAGAGCGTAAACAAAACAATCTTTTGCATACGTGCCTCTTTCATACCGCATTGTAGAATAGCCGACCAATGGGGCCTTTTCCCTACCTCGTTAAGGCAAAGGTTACCGCAGTCTTACTCACTTTAAATTAGATTCGATCGATGGTACTCGTTTCCTCCCTTCCGCGAGTCAGTACTACGTTCCACTACTCTCCCCCGAGCTTCAAGTCCGGAGCGTCCTACACAGCTCGGGAGGAGAGACTCCGTGGACAATCCGGTCCATCTCTCCAACTCCAATGGGGCGTAATTCCGGGGAGAACTTAGACAATCCGGTCCACTCTCTCCAACCCAAGAAATGCTTTGTCTTCCGAAAATTTCTCTTTTTTTTTAGTCAAAAAATGCATTGTTCTTCTTTCTTCCTCTTCGAGATGAAGAACCCCCCAAACTCCCTTGGAAATCCTCCTTTATTCCAGAAGTTTCCCCTTTGATAATCATGGGACAGCTTTTTCATAAACCAACTCCAATTCTTGATTTACTTTTTACCATCAAATTTACTCACGCAAACTAATTTCACAAGAACTCTTTATTTAATATTCAAAATTGATTTGTTCAAATATTCACTTAACCGTATAAAACAATAATCATAATTTAACTCTTAAACTAATAAGAGTTAATCATTTGTTACCATAAAGCAAAGGGTCACAGCTTTTCTCCGGAGGAGAACATCGTCCTCGGTGTTCTTACTTTTATTAGCCAAAAAAGTTCAGATATGATTCACTGGACAAAGCTCTCGTCCTCCTGTGTGGCCTCCTTCCGGTCCGAAGTGCCTATTGCACTTTAACCTAGCGATAGCTCGTTTCCGAGCATGATTTCCTCCGCCGATTATGTCGTTAGGCTCCGACCGTAAAATTCTCCGTTTGGTTCTACCCGCACACAAAAAAAACTTCGTTAATTTTATAAATCTTTTAACTTTCATGCTATTCTAATCCTTATGCTCACCCACTACCTATATGTTCTCGCCAAAGGATAATATGTCTTTGATCATGAATATATCGTTTCAATAACGATACATGAAAGACGTTATGCACCCGAATGTGATCGTAAAGAGCCAGGCGGTATGCCACCTGGCCCTACTCTTTTCCAATATTTGGAAGGGACCACGTAATCGGGTGCCAACTGCACACGATGTCCATCTCAATGTACTCTTCGGGTTTAATTCCGACATACACGTGGTCTCCAACTTCATATTCCCGATATGACCTCTTTTTATCCGCATACACTTTCGCCCGTCCCGTACGTTTTCAAATTCTCGTCGAATCTTCTTCACCGCTCCATTTCTCGCTAGCATATCCGGGTCCTAGCATGAGCCTATTCTCTCGGACGTCTAGCTAATGGGAGTCCTACATCGTCAGCCTATATAGTGCCTCAAACGACTCATCCTTAACGATTCTTGCAACCGTTATTGTAGGCAAACTCTATCAAGTGTAGATACTCCTCCCATTTAATCGTCGTCGCATGACATACATTCTTAGCATGTCTTCCGCATTTGATTTAATCGTTCATTTCGACCGTCCGTTTCAAGGGTGATACGTACCGAAATGTACCCGCGTTCCTAACTCGTAAATGGGCCGCTTCCCGTAAAGCCGATGCGTGTAAATTTTACATCTCCGTCCGAGATAACGGTCTTAGAATGCCATGCAAGCTCGAAAATTTCACGCATAAATAACACCGCGATTCGCACTGCCTTATAGGTGGATTGCAAAGTATGAAATGTGCCGACTTACTTAGCCTATCCACAACTACCATTATGGAATCATTACCTCGTTTTGTTTTTGGTAATCCGTGATAAAATCCAATGAAATCACCTCCCATTTCCATTCGGGAATGGGTATAGGTTGCATTAAGCTCCGCCGGGTGCCTATGTTCTACTTTCACTTGCCGGCATTCTAAAAACTTGGTTAGATAGCTTGCAATATCCTTCCTCATTCCCCGGCCAAAAGTAGTCCTTCCCCAGCCGTCGCATCTTTTGATATCCCGGGTGTCCCGCATAATTGCTTCTATGATATTCATCTAGTATCATGGTTTTTAATTCCATTCGGTTTGGAATAACTATCCTCTTGGAAACCAAGAACCCATCCCGGTTGATCTCGTACTTCCATGTCCACCTCGTCTTCAGCGCTTGTGTTTGCCGCCACAAATATTTATATTCGGGATCCTTGTCCGTCTCCCATTCCGATTTGATCCCAACCGGTCTCAATTTGGTTAACATATAACTCATAAACACCGTGCGCTTTTCTCGTCAAAGCATCTCGCTACCCCGTTCTCTTTACCTTACATGCCGCAAATCTATATCAAACTCGCTCAGAAAGCATTCCATCTTGTCATTTCAGAGTTTAAATCAGCCTTGTTTAAAATAGTTGGTTAAACTACTATGACCGCCTTCAATACAAATCTCTTTCCCATAGTAGTTCCATACTCGAGAGCGTGCACAATCGCGGTCAACTCCAAGTCGTAAGCTAAAATATCACGTCGCCATGATCTTTTAGCTCGAAGGGATTCGTATGCAATCACCTCTCCCTTCTTGTGATAATATTACAAAACTTCAACTCCTTCTTTTTCGCATGCGTCCGTACGTACCTCGAATTCCTTATCCGCATCCGCTACACTTAACACAAAAAAAGTTGCTGTCAATAACCGCTTAAATCTTTCTCAAACTCTCTTGACATTCTTTGTCCATCCGAAAATTTTCCCTTTTCTTTGTAACGAAGTGATGGGAAAAGCTATTCGAAAATCCTTTTATAAATCGCCGATAACAGCCGAAGCAGGCCCATAAACGATCTAATATCCGCCATACTCTCGTGGCACCTTCCATTCCATGATAGTTTTTATTTTCTTCTCCGGTTCACCATACCCTCTTGTAGATACACATGTCCAAGATACCATATTTCTTCTTTGAAGAAGTCGCATTTGCTGAATTTTGCATATAGTCAGTGTTTCCTTAACAATTCCAGCATTCTCATCTTCGCAAATGCTCCCTTGTTCCTCCGCATTCTTTGAAACAGATCGCATGTCATCAATGAAGATTAGCACGAAATTGTCCGTATTAGGGTGAAAAACACTATGCATCATTTCATGAAAGTGGTCAAAAGTATTTAGTTAAACCAAAAGGTAATACCACGAATTCATAGTGGCCATACCTTGTGCGAAAAAGCGGCTTTACAGGTATATCTTCATCCTTAATTCTGATCCGATGACAATCCGTACCGCAAATCAATCTTTGAGAACACTACGTAGCCCTTACTCGATCGACTGTGTCATCAATACTAAAAGGGATACCTATTTCAATGGGTCAATGCTTAGGACCGTCGATAATCCATGCACATGCGCATGGTTCCATCCTTTTTCCTAACAAATAATACAGTGCTCCCCACGATGACACACTCGGGTCGTGTGCCCTTTATCCAATACCCCGAAGCCGCATTTTCACGTGCTTCTCAATTCGGCACACTCATACGATAGAGTTCGCGAGATCGCGATGTCTCTGTGTTAATTCTATTGTAAAATCAACTTCTTTTCGGGGGGTAATCCCGGCACTTCTTCGTGAAACACATCCTGCACCTCGTATTACAAGTATATTTTCTAATGTGCCAGCTTTACTCTTAGATTCAGATAGTCCAACTTGTATAGCGTACAGCTTGGCATCCCTTCTCATGCATTTCCCCATTTGGGAAGCCGTAATTGGGGCGTAGATGGGCTGTGCTTCCTTACGCCCGAATCTCTCGCGAATACCATTTTCTTGATCCCCGTAATAAACTACCTTCTCCTTATAGTCTATAAGAGTCCAAAGGCTTCTCCAACCAATCCATACCTAACAAGACATCATAAGATCCCAAAGGCAAATAATATTTAAGTCCACTACTAGCCGTCCACCGATTTGCAGTAATACTGCATTTCGGGCAACAACTCTCCGTTTAGCCCCCGTAATAACTCCGGACCAGCCATGCCTTTTTAAACTTCGAATTGGCAATTTACACTTTTCTACTAATTTAGGACTTATGTAACTTAAATCGGCTCCTTGACTACCAAAAATGTTAAAAATGATGGGATAACAAATTATTTTCTAGTTCTATCATGAGAACAAATCACCACGTCCTCCAATGTTGCATTAATTTCGGGTATGTTTCGAGCAACATCTCCCACAGAGGCTTCCTGCAAATTATTTATCGTACTCTGCTTACCCCGCCGTGGGCAATCTCAGCGTAGTGTGCTACCCCGCCAGCCCCCAACACCGTAGTGGTAGCCTCTGGTTTTGCGTTGTTCAAAGCCATCGGAAGCTTCCACCGTTTTTTCTTCTCCAGCCATCTAATCCGCCGATGGTTCCTACCGAATTGCTTGTTGATCGAGGTTCTCGGCGGCATCTCCGAAATTGCTAGCTTTGCCTTTCTCGAACCCGCATTGTTTCGTTGGTCCTAGCCTTAATTCATGGAATTCTTGTAGCCTTTTCATCATAAAAGTGCTCAAGAAATACTTTTCTTTAGTACTATTGAAACTTTTCCCATGTCACATCTCGATCTTCTATTCCACGCACATTCTTCACTTCTTCCCACCATAAGGTGGCTTTGTCCTTAGCTGATAGATGGCTAGCCGTGCTTTAAGACCACTATCATAATCATACACTTGGAAGTATTTGTTCATATTAACTGTCCATGCCCGCCCACTTCCTCTTTTTCACGAACACTTAGGGTGGCTTTATCTTCGACCCCTTCCGTGTATCTCCACCGCTTTTTTGTTTACCTTCCGTTCCGCTCATTCTCGCATTCACCTCATTAAAATTTCTCGTCAGGGGTGACTGTCGAGACTCACTTCTTTCCCTTCACCGCATCCCGTTCCTCCGATTGCCGTTCATTTCTTTCTTGAATTCTCTGTCAAGACTGGTTTTTCGACCCTTGATTTGTTTATCAAAGAGGCTCTTCAAGATCCTCTCGATCCCGCATCATCCTCGCATTCTCCTTGCGTACTCTCTCCATCTCTTCCCGTAATCGTTGTACCGTGTGTAACAAAATGTAGGTTCCATGTTGTCGTTTTCCTTCAATCGCCCATTGGACCTCTCGATGCTGCTCTATCCCCAACCGAACCCACATTTCGGGGTTTCCTTCTCGGTGGAGTTTGAATTTCCCCTAAGATTTCGCCGTTGTCGTTGTGAAGGTGTCCGTCTTGGTTGTCGTTCCATTGCTTATCTATCTCAGGCATAAAATCATACAATTTTTGCAACGCGCTGACCTAATAGAGCCCAAATAAGTTGTAACGCTTCTCTGATACCACTTGTCATGGTCATCACTATGAGCATAATTTTTTTTTTTTACCATTATACCATATTGGGATTTGAAATCTATGTTATTACCATAAAAAAATAATAATATTACTCTACTTTCTCGTCCGTGGTACTTGTCATATTACATATGTTACATCGATTAGTTCTATGGTTCTCGACTTATACCGTGCTACTAATCCGGTTTTTTTGTTTAATATTTTCATTGATTTCTATGTCCTTCCAATTTGGTTAACGTTACCATGCCCAACCCTATCGAAGTAATCCCATAACTCTATACAATATGGTTTCTCAAATTTGATGTGATGTTGTGTGAGCATTTAAAATGGATACCATAATTATGACCCCATCCCAACGTGGCATGAGATCGTCCGTCGATGTAACTCGATCCTACGGTGCACGCAGGTTTAGGGTTTGGTTAAGCAGACCTTGGGGGTCATAACCGTTTCGCCATTCATTATTTACTTTTCGCCGAGGGTTTTGGAGGCGGTCGTTTGCCGCGACCGAGAATGGGTATGGCTCTACTTGCTTCCATCGAAGATTGATACAGAGGTGACCCGTTTGTTCTTCTTTTTCTTGAACACGTACGTGACATACCGTTTTCTCTACCGCAGAGTTTCATGTGGAATTCTTGCCTTCTCGCAGTTGAATTTTGGAATTCCTGCCAATCGATAATGTTTTTCTCTTGTATTAGGTTCGTACACGGCGAACATGGAAATGTTGCACCTCTTGCGAGGTTTGTCTCTCGTCAGCTTTTATACTCGTTTTCATGCTCGTTGGATTGCCGGGGCGACATGAAGCCGGATAATTATCAATGCAATTGTTCGCTGCCAACTCGTGTATTCTTTCTCTTGCGTTGTCGTTTTACTTATTCTTTTTCTTGCGTCTTAATTTCATGAACTAATGGGTCTTCCCGTGTGATTAGGTTCGGTCGTTATCTACCATGTGCCCGAGACGCTCCTAAGCATTCTCGTATTCAAATGGTTATACGGCCGGGTTCACCTCGTGACCCATGTGCACATGATGTCGGGTAGTGCACTATTTTTCTTTCTATTGAATCGAAATATAACCTGTAGTAGAGTCTAAACCCTATCGGTTGTATTTGTCTGTGTTGCCACGGTCCACGGCCCGGCCGACTAATATGGCAAGCTCTCGAGGGTTTCTGCTCGTTCGTGTTTTCATTTCTTCTTTGTTTTAGACGTAAACTTTGTGTATTTGGCTTCAGAACTTTATGGCCGTGACCGATTTTGCTCCGCGCCCCTAAATGTATGAATACATTCCCCCGCCCAAGGGGTTTCTCTATCCGTCTAACAGTTTTTTATTGAAGGCATACTCGCCTACTAAACTGCTTTAATCTTTATTCCTTTTGTACCTATATTGCTGTACCGTGGTTTTGTATGGATAACTACTCTCGCTGCCTTCTCTATTTTCATTTACTAAAGACCAGCTATTTAAATACATGCTTGTGGTATTTTACAAATACCTCCGTCTCGGTTTCGAATGCCGTGTTGTAGTTGGACTGCATGGAGATTGTTTATATGCGTCTTTCGCTTACTACCTGCCTGGCTTAAGTTCTAATGCATCAATGCTCGTATCGTATGCTTGTTAATTTCATATTCCCGTTTCCTATGTATCGGCATATTTCCCGAGTGGGACTATTGTTTGTCATACCGTTTACAATGGTTATCTCGGAATTTTGATCTCTAAATCTTGTTCATAAATTTCCTATTCAAGAGAAGTTTCTTGTCATTTGTATGGCGTCCGACCGCCCATCGTCCGTGTGTAGGCATCATAGGAGAAAAGACGACCAATCTCAAGCTCGACCTTCGGCTCGGGGGTTAACTCGTCTTTTCGAGTAATTACTTTCGAGTTTCCTTTGTAATATTTCCTCGCTTAATCGAATTAACAACCCATCAAACAATAAAATAAATTCTAGGGTATTCATCTACCGCTATTCGTTAATCCAAGAAGACCAAGAGACAAAAACAAAAAATATTTACACAGCTCTTTCATAACAAGATTGTAGAATAGCCGACCATCAGCCTTCCCTACTCGCAGAAGACAAAGGTTACCGCAGTCTTACTCACTTATTTGATTCCATCGATGGTACTCATTTCCTCCCTTCCGCGAGTCGGGCAATTACGTCCCACTACTCTCCCCCGAGCTTCAAGTCCGGGAGCCCTACACAGCTTCGGGAGGAGAGACTGTGACAATCCGGTCCACTCTCCAACTCCAAGCAAGTGCACTCGGGGAGAACTGTAATAATCCGGTCCAGCCTCCAACCCAATAAAATGCTTTGTCTTCCGAAAATTTCTTTTTTTCAAATTAAAAACAGATCGTTCTTTTCTTCTTCCTTTCAGATGAAGAACCCCAAACTACCTTGGAAATCCTCCTATTCCAGAGTTTACCCTTGATAATCAGACAAGTCATAAGAACCAACTCCGCTCTTGATTTAATTTTACCATCAAATTTACTCAAGAACCACTTACGCGCACTTATTTAATATCCAAAATTGATTTGTTCAAATATTCACTTACCGTATAAAACAATAATAATAATTTAACTCTTAACTAATAAGAGTTAATCATTTGTTACCGCTAAAGCAAGGGTTACACAACCAACCTAGATTTCATCTTAAACCGGATATATCAAATCAAATTTCTTGAGATGAAAACATCTTTTAGAGTGAAAAGGATCTCGTTTTTTCTAGATATGTTGTAGGCTCTAAAGTTAAATGGATCTAACATGATTTAATTTCACCCTTTAAAATCGGATATATCAAATCAAATTTCTTGAGATGGAAACATCTTTTAGAGTGAAAAGAGATTTGATTTTCCTAGATGTGTTGTAGTTCTATTGTTAAATGGATCTAACATGATTTAATTTCAACCTTAAAATAAGCCATTTTTCACATGAATCGGTTTCGAATACCATATATATATTTTTTATAGATTTATTTTTATGTTATTATTTTTACTTTCATTTTATTTTATTTTTAATGTGTTTCGAAGTTGAAAATAATAATTTTTAATTTAATTTTTTTAATTAGATTTATATATTTCAAATTTTAACAAAATTCAGGATAAGAAATATTAAATTTTATTTTATTATTATTTAACAATTAAATGTGAATGATAAATATAATAAGATATATATTTTTTATATAAAACATGAGATAATAATTAAGAATCATATTGGTTTATTTTTATAACTAATATATTTGGAAAAATATTGTAAGATCTATATATATCTTATTGTTAATTTTAGAAAATATCTTTTTTAATATATATATGAATATTTTAATTTATTTTATTGTGTTATAGTTTTATTAAGTTGATATATTTATTTGTTTTTAAGATAATAATATTATTTAAATATTATAAAAAATCATTTTAATATAGTGATGTTAATGTTATGTTTTAAACAAACTAAAAGCCGTTATACACAAAGCTTCTCTTCTTGGCTTTGAGATATAAAATCTCTACTAACAAAACGTGGTCAACCACATGAAGGTGAGAGCTTATATGACCCCAAAAATGGTCCATCATCTATGACACCAACTAATCGATGCGCACCCACACAATCCATTGCCAATGAGGCACAATCACTAGCATGCATGCACAAAACAAATATAAAGTGCACACAAACATACACAACCTACAAACATTACATTCGATTCACAAGGTGACATTTTCAGACACTACGCTTACTAATTAACATTATTTTTCGTATGTGATGATTGAGTATAAATATTACATGTTGATAATTACATTTATTTTGTGTTAATTGGCAGGATATTAAATTTAGCAAGTATTTATATTATTTATTATATTTAAAACAATGATTATGGGTTAACAAAATTTAGATTAATATTTTTTAAAGAAAAAATATAAATTATTAAAATTACTAAAAAAAATTAATTAAATTTATTTATTGTATAGATTTTAGTATTAAATAATTAATAAATGTGTTATTACAAATTGATGCCATTATAAATATTGGCATTATTTTTTCTTCTTTTAAGGGATTTGAATTCGAGTCCAATGGTTTTCTTAAAAAATTTATAACATCGTAATGGTTAATCGACTATAAACTAATATTATGTACTCTCTTTTAATGTTATCAGAATATGTATATTATTTTTCATTTTAAATTTATAAATTAATATTACTAATATATTAAATTTCATAGGAAAAAAAAATGAAATAATAAAAACTTAATTAAAAAATAAATAAAATTAAAAATTAAAGCAAAAAAAATAATAAAATAATAAAACTAATAATAATAATAATAATAAATTCATAAATATTTAAACCTATGTATTTACAACTTAATATTTAATTTAATATATTTTTAAGTTAATATTCAAATATTTATATATGGAAATAATGATAATATATTATAATCATATAAATAAATATTGAAAAAAATATATTCACACAAAATTACACTAGTATATCTACAAATAATAATACATATACAAATATAAAAAAAAGAGAAAATCAAATATATAAGTAACACATTCATACACTTACAAATAATATAATTAAAAATACACATACAAAATACAAATGCATCAAAGAATAGATCTATACGGCATACAAAAAATACTTTCATACACATACAAAGAATACAATCAAACAAGACACATACAAGTGCAGTGAAAGAATAGATTCATACACATCCAAATAATATAGTTAAAGAACACACATACATATGTGGCAAAGAATAGATGCATACACATCTAAAGAATACATCCATACACATACAAAGAATGCAAATACACACGACACATACAAATGTAGCAAGAATAAATTCATACAAACCTAAAGAATAAATTCATATAGATACAAAGAATACATTCATACACATCCAAAGAATACAATTAAAGAAGACACACACATATGTGGCAAAGAATAGATTCATACACACATACAAAGAATGAAAGTAAAAAGACACATACAAATGTAGCAAAGAATAGATTCATACAAACCTAAAGAATACATTCATACACATACAAAGAATACAAGTAAACAAGACACATACAAATGGAGAAAATAATAGAATTAAACAAGACACATACAAATGTAGAAAAGAATAGATTCATACACACCTAAAGAATACATCCATACACATAGAAAGAATGCAAGTAAACCAGACACATACAAATGTAGCAAATAATAGATTCATCCAAACCTAAAGAATACACTCATATAAAACACATAATCCAAAACATACATTATAACCCAAAGACATTCATTCATATATATATATATAGTAAAACTAAAATTATATTTATTATATATAAATAATAAATAACATTAAAATTTATATTTATTATATAAATAATAATAAATAGCATTCAAAAAATTATATTTATTCTATATAAATAATAATAAAAAATACATATACATATAGATATAATAAATTGTTGAAAATAAATAATAAAAAAATATTTAAATATTTTCAAATACTCTAAATGATATCTTCTATGTAATTTAGATTTAAAATATGAATGTAAATACCAATATAATCAAAATAAAAATAAAAATAAAAAAAAATAATAAAATAAATTTATAATAAAAAATAAATAAAATAAAAAATAAAAACAAAGAAAAGAAAAAGAAAAAATAAAAATGACAATAAAAAAATAGAAATTAAAATAAATATATATAGGTTGTAAATGATATATAATTTATGTGAATAAGATAGATTTTGTCATTTGTGGGTATGTGAAAAGAATGTTTAAAACATTGGAAAAGTGTTTAATAATTTATGAAATAAGAAATATTTTTTCCATTTGTGTATATGTGGGAAGGATGTTTAAAACATTGAAAAAGAGTTTAATAATTTATGTGAATAAGAAATATTTTTCATTTGTGTGTGTATGTAGGAAGGATGTTTAAAACATTGAAAAAATGTTAAATAATTTATCTCAATAAGAGTGATTTTTCCATTTGTGTGCATGTGAGGAAGATGTTTAAAAAATTGAAAATGTTATGAATAAATGTTAAATGTTATATAATTTATTACAATAAAAGAATATATTTGTGTTTATTATTTAAGTTACTATAAAGTAAATATCATGAAAACCATAAGCACAAGGAACACAACTCAAAGGAGGGTTACAATTTAACCTTCCTAAGAGTTTTTGGAGGGGTTGAATTCCCCTCCACAAAAAAAAATAAAACCTAATCCTTTTATTAATGGTAGTTTGTGTTCATGTAAATTTTTCGATGGGCCCATCTAAACACAAAAAAATATAAATTATTCTAATTACAACTTTACAAACATAAAAATAGATAATGTCTTCCAATCGAGGGAGATTTTTCCGCAACATACAACATTAAAATGATATTGTTAGTATAAAAACCCTTTCTAATGCCTTTGTAACATAATTAAATGCTCAATTTATAAAGATAATCCATGTATATTATGATAAAAACATGATAATACATTAAGGAAAAAGCATTAATAAAATATTATCAGGCAAAGCAATACAAGTATGATATAGTTTATAAATTTAAAATAATAACAATGAAATTTAAGGAAGAAGAAAGATAGCTTGCATAACACTTGTACAACCTAATTCGACTAAAAATGTGTTTGAAAAATAATAAAATAATTTAGTTAGAGCAAATATAGAAGGTAAGAGTGTCATGCTCAAGATGAAGAAGCATCTACAAATTGAAGAGAAGCTTCGAGATGCAAGTTAGTGTAGAGTGTGAAGTGAAAGTGATTGAAAAAGGTGCACTACAAGAAATATATGAATAAGAAGAAATCTCAAATTACTCTCAAATTCAAATAAAAAGAAATCTAATCAAGAGTAAGAGTTACAATTAAGAATTTTATTTCAAATTTTAATAGAAAGAAACCTCAAATTCTAATAAAAGAAATCTAATTAAGAGTAACAATTACAATTAAGAATTTACTGAACAATAAAAAGACATCCAATAAAGAGTAAAAGTTACCATTAAGAAATTTACTATCAAATTCTAATAAAAAGAATTTCGTGTTTTGGAGAATGCACAACGGAAATCAAATATGGAAAGAATCAAACAAAGTTGGACCGATGCGGGGTAGATAAATGACTAGTAATTTTGAAGGCCTAAGCCTCCGACTATACACCAATGTGTCTCCACAATTAATAAATGCAAACACAAATGCTTCGACCTTACTCTAAGGTCTTCCCATTCATACGTGAAAAGGCATATTTGTTATTATTGATTGGCAAAATCAAACATTTGGATATGGCTCATAAGTGGTAATTTATTCTGGGTAGAGTGAACGAACTTGACCTATCATTAATTTCCGATTACAACTTGGTACTTGTGGGTGGGTCACCGTGGTGACACCTCGTGCGCCTAGAAACTCGTTCCTCCCGCCTTTCAACAAACCCTAACATCCCTTTCGCGCGATTCATTTCTCATTTGCGCCTTCGACGCTCTCCGTCGCTATGCTCTTTCCGTCGAGGGTTTCACCGGGTTTGTTGCCGGTTCGATGAGTGTCTTCACTTCATCGTCTCGTTGGCGCCGTGGTGCTTCTCCGAATAGGTAGGTTATTGATCCCGTTGTTTGTTTCTCGGTTTCGCCGTGTAAGCTTCGTCGTTTGGATGCACAACAAATTCAATCGTTAGTTTGAATCGAATTCAATGGTCTTCCTCGTGGTCTCGCGCATTCTATGGTTTGCTGGTTTTTAATCACACGCTACCGTTTCAAAGTTGAACTTTGATTTATTTTTCAACCTTTTTACAAGTCGCTCGACCTTCCAAGGTAATTCTCAAGCCTCGCTATATTCTCGCCTTCATTTTCAATGTAACATCGATGGTTTTCGCTCCCGGTGAGCAGTGGTTTTCTTTACTCTTTCCGTCTATTCGTCCACCGTTCTCCTAAGCCACAGGTAAAGCCACAAGCCTCTTCCCCGTTCTTGGTTTTCACAATTCGTTTCCACCCCATTATATATGCGCATTGTAACCCCGTGCGTTCGATTGTGATGGCAGGTCGACCAAGCTCGAGGCTCCCCGTGGTTCGACCGCGTCCTGGAAGGAGAACAATCCCACTCGAGGCAAACGGGTAGGGTCGCTTCCGTTCAGGACTCGGCTCACTTAGAATTGTTTTCTATGTATTACCTCGGTTCGCTCTTCCGTATACTTGTTCCGAGAGTGGTTCAACACTTTCCGTTGGCAACTTGCCGTAACCATGGGGTTTCCGTCTCCTGTCCGGTTTTGGGTGTGTTTACACAGCCTTACCGAGCACTCGTTTTTTGTTAATTATGCAAAACCCGAATGCTTAACGGCCACAAACAAGGGTTTTCTATTAATGTAAAAGGACTGCTCGTATATGAATTTTGACCGCTTTTTCTTTACTCAATTAATGTGGAAAAGTTCTTGTTGTATTACCCGGATTCTTCTTGGTATTCATTGCCGATGGTAGTCAAGCGTTTTGAACCTTTGTACCGATAAAGGATTTGATAGAGTCCGATATGACTCCTCGTTAGTTGCGTGTGCGTCGTTCCTTTCAGATGTCGGCGGATATTTTCTCCTCTCGCGATACACGTTCCTCGTCCGTAGCAATTTCTACCCCGTACTTGTTTTAACATACATGTACTTAATTATTTTTCGAATGCAGATATTTTACGTTCATATGAGAATGGTCAGAATAAATAAATTTCTTTTTCGATGCATGATGTAATTTCTCTCGTTCTTATTATGCTTCTTCTTTCTCAAAATTCTAACCTTACATTTTTGTTACTCGCTTTAAATACTGCTGTAAAAAAGGTAACGTAGGTCAGCTTTTGGAACTCAAATTAAAATCGGTAAATCGTAATATCCTAACCGTCTAGTCGGTTTCTCCTATCTTTTAAAACGTAAAACTAATCTACCCTAATTTGCTCTTTTAAAAAATAAAACCGTTCGACTTATTTAACAATCAACATCAATTAACTAAAATAATTAATAAACCCGAACCCTAATACTTCCGCCTAATTTCGGTAACATAAAATAAAGAAAACAAGTAAAAGTGGCTGTGTTCCATAACCTCGTCTGTAAACACGTGAATAACCTCCTTCCCTGCCGAGACAACAAACTTTTTTTCCCTCCTCTCGAGCCGGATGCTCCCGCACTGCCCCGGCAGGGAAAGTCATGGCTCCGTTCCATGAGATCGTCGACAGAGTAACCTCGCTTCTCTCAGACCGCGTCGCGTCAAGCCACGCAGCCGTCCTCTATTGGACGGTTCTTCCACTCGATTAAATACTCGTATATTCTTTCCTTCGGTACGCCGTGTTACTCGTGTATCGAGAATACTCGATCTCAAGTGGTCAGGCCGTGGGCATCCGCCTTCATCCAGAATCTTCCTCAACCTTTGGTGTCCCGTTCGGCTCTTCCCCGCGTCATTCTCATGACCAAGAACATAAGGAAACAAATCGGGCCACATTAAAGATTGGTGAAATACCTATCCTCGGTGGCGCCTCGCAACTCATAGGCATTTGCGGAAACTTGCGAATGATCTTGCAAGGACTAATTTTTTTAAACTTCAAATTTTCTGTTATATTCCTTTCTTGGGAACTGCTCTCATAAGCAGTGGCACGAGGACCTCGTCTCCCACGTTAAACCGAACTTCGTCTTTTCAAATCAGCCCGCCGCTATACTTCGACCGTCGTCCCGTAATTTCGCCACTGCTTCATGCAAGTCGCTCATTGCTTGGGCAAAGCCTTTCCCCGCTTCCCGCACTCGTTTTTCGTGCTTTCCCAAGTCTCGCAAATACCATGCACTCCGCGAGGATGCATGCCATACAAGATTTGGAAGGGACCGAACCCGAGCCGCGATTTGGTGAATCGTTGTACAAGTATCCACTCGAGCCGCGACACGATCCCACATTCGCGACCCCCGCCTGCCAAGCTCCGTAGTAAATTTCCCGGGCAGACTCCCGTTCACCATCACCCCATCACCGTGGGTGGTAAGCGGAGCCGAATCAGAATCGAGTGTCCAACTTTTTCCCGCGTTCGCCAAAAATGCCCGTGAACTTCACATCCTCGTTTCGGAACGATGGATTCCCGTACCGTGTAACCTCGACAATCTCTATAAAAAATAGATGTGCTACATGAGTAGCATCGCCGGTTTTGCCGCAAGGTATAAAATGTGCCATTTTGGGAAACCGATCCACTACCACCATTACTTTAATCGAAACCCCGCCGCGTCTTAGGCAAACCCAAGACAAAAATCCAAGCCGACCGAGTCCCAGCTATCGCTCTAATGGGTAGTATGTAAAGACCCGCATTTTGGCCGTGGCCCTTCGCTAGTTGACATGTTTTACACCTACCACATACCTTTGCACGTCTCGTCGTAACCTCGCCGTAAATAGAAATTCTCCACCTCGTGAAAGTGTTTTGTCTATACCGAAATGCCCTACTATAGACCTCACATGCTTTTCCCGATGATGTTCTCTCTCATCGAACAATCAGACGCATAATTGTACTCCCTTAAATAACAACCCTTTCTTGTAGATTATAGTCCAACCATGGACTATTATTTCTTACCGTAGGTTTTAGCCTCATAAAGCTCTCTTAAAAGTCCGAATCCACCTCGATACAAATCCTTCAGATCAAATCCCCCAACACCCGTATCGTACTTTCGTAAGAGTAAAACTTCTTCGTCAATGCATCTCGCCACCTTGTTGGATTTCCCACTAATATGTTTCAAAGACGAAAAGTAAGCTCGCGTATATTCCACCCATTCGCATGCTTGTGATTTAACTTCAGGCCGCCGCATAACATAATTGCAGCGTAATTGTCGTAAAATAACACAAACTCATTACCTACCGTATAGTGCCTCCAATGCTTCAAGGCTTGAACGACCGCATAAATTTTCCTTTTTTGTCATAAGACGAATACTTCGCTCGCTCACCCGGCCTTCTCACCGAAACAGTAACTCCGGTCCGTCCTCAGCCGAGTACGCTCCAATGGTCGTACCGCTAGCATCACAACGAACTTGGAAAAGCTTGCTGAAACTCGGTAATCGCAAGATCTACTTTCCGTGATCTTTCGCTTCGCAGTTTGAAAACTTTTTCCGTCGTCTTCAAATTAAAGAAAAAGGCCGATTGGCCTTCTTAATTGTGTCCAACATGGGTGCAATGCATCTCGCCGAAGTTCCCGATAAACTTCCGTAAAAGCTTTCCAAGCCATGAAAACTTCGAACCTCGAACAAACTCCTTTGGGATGGCCACTAACTATCGCCGCAATCTTCTCCGATCCATCTTCACCACCGCAATCACAAAACCCAAATACACTAATTCTTTTTGAAAGAAGGTACACTTAAGTTTATCGGCCAGCTTGTTCCGCCGTAATCTCTCGCAATACACTTCGAACACAGGCGAAAGTGTTCCTCCTTGGTTCGTCGAAGATTAGAATATCATCTAAGTATACAATCACAAATTTTCCAATAAAGTCTTTCGCATTTCCATTCATCGTGCGCATGAACGTACCGGGAGCGTTGCTCAACCCAAATGGCATCACCAAAATGGCATCAGCATGTACCCCTTCATTTGTCTTGAAAGTCGTCTTCCACTCATCCCCCTCTCGAATTCGGATTTGGTGATAACCACTCTTCAAGTCGATCTTCAAAATAGGCCGCCCCACTGTATTGGCCCATCATATCATCCATTCTCAGAACGAAACCCCGTACCGAATGGTAATCTTGTTAATAAATTTCCTCGAATCCGTACACATCCGCCATTCGCCACCTTTCTTAGAGCCAATACCGTTGGAACCGCACATGGACTCACTCTCCCTAATCGGGCCCTTTGTCCAAGAATTTCGCACCTCGTCTTCCGAATTTCTTCATGATCTTTCAAGCTCATACAGCCGCCTTGTTGGGCAAGCTAGTTCTCGGGTATAAAATCAATACAATTACTCATACCTCTCTCGGGGGTAATACATCCGGCGTATCATCCACTATTATGTCCCCATAATCCCGTAACATGTTTTGGACCTCCTCGTGCAAATCAGAATTGTAGTGTGCAAGATCACTGCTTCGTTCTTACATCAGCCGAAGTTTACGTCGCCGTTTTCTCAATCTCGTTTTAAAACTCTTCCCACCCAATGTAAAGGCTCTTACCCCACCGGCTTCGCTGCACTCTTCCTCCTTAATGGGTACAAGCGTATGCTTGATCCCATCTTTAACAAACTTATACCGCCGTTTCCGTCATGAACCACTTTTTCTCACAAACCGCTGTGGTCTTCCACCGCATATGACAAACGTCCATTGGCATAACATCGCGTATAATTTCGTCCTTATACTTACCTATCTAGAATTTCCACTCGCATCGCTCATCAACCAATGGCATTGATGTCCCTTTCCGTGTACCACGATACCCCGTAAGGAGTGGGGATGCTCACTTTTCAACCCCACCTTCCACCATTTCGTGGCCGTCACTCGATTGTCCGTGCTTCCACCGTCAATGATCGCCTTGCAGACTTTCCTTGTGACTTGCATACTGTCCGAACAAAGCTTTCCGTTGATCCGGGTCCACCACTTCGTCGGTTTTAATGTGCTGACTTTATTCAAAGACTCAAAGTCACCGCTTCGGTGCATTTTCCACTTCCCCGTGGCCGTGTCTCCACCTCTTCCGATTGAGCAACATAAGTTCCTTCTCCCACCGTCGGTTCACCCTCGTATTCACATACGATTTGTGCCCCTATTTTTGGCACCGATGTTAATCGAGCGCCTCCTCTCGCCCCGACCACCCTCTCCTCGCCGGGTCGGTCGTCCTCCCCGCTGTCGCTGTCCCTTTTCCGCCGTTCCTCGCGTATTTAGAACTCCGCTCGCTCTCTTTAGTTGAACTCCGTACTCCCCCGCTCTACCAAAGGCCTTTCCCTTTCCCCACCGCATCCACCTCCTCGTCCGGTGTTCGTTTCCTATTAATCTTCTCCTCACCTTCAAGGCAACCGATATGCCTCATCCAAGGTTCCGTGGAGAGAACAACAATTTCATCCAAAGATTCTCCTCTCAACCCATTCACGAACCTGTCAGTTTCTTTTCTCCGGGGTATCTTCCATATATCCCCGCTCTTCAAATTTAACTTGTAAAATTCTTCAAGCTGATATTCTTTTACCGTCATTCCCTTGCCTCAAGTTTTGTACTATGTACAACATTATTCGATAATCCTTAGGTAGGAATTTCTCCTTCCGCCTTGGCTTCCATTCTCGTCCATTTTCTAATAGGTCGCTTATGTAGCCTTTTCTTTCCGCCGTATTATCCCACCACAAGGACGATGTCCTTTCAAATTTCGTGCGTCGAATTTGCTCCGCTTATCCTCACTAGTTTCTTCAAAACTCAAAATACTTGTTGACCTCACTCACCCAATCTAACAATACATCTGCTTCTGACAAACCCCGTCATAAGTGGAAAGCTCATGTTTCGGCTATGATCAGACAAATGTATCCATTTCAACAATCTAAGTCTCCGGTGTCACCCCTTCGAACTCATCTTCTCGGGTTCTCGCTAATTCCTCATCACCGTCATCCGGGTTCCTCCTTCCCCTAGCTTCTACCGTCGCTAATCTCTCGATTCGGTATCACGAATCTCTTCGTAATCCTTCTTCTCGCTATCCTTCGAATCGCTCTACCCCCTCCCTCTTCCTCTCTCCGCCAACTCATCGTCTTTCCTTAACTCTTATAACTCGGGCTCGATACTCAAAATTGAAGGCCTAAGCCTCCGACTATACACCAACAGTCTCCACAATTAATAAATGCAAACACAAATGTTTCGACCTTACCTAAGGTCTTCCCATTCATACGTGGCGTGGATATTTGTTATTATTGATCGGCAAAATCAAACATTTGGATATGGCTCATAAGTGGTAATTTATTCGTATGAAATCCAATCCCACCTATCATTAATTTCCGATTACAACTTGGTACTTGTGGGTGGGTCACCGTGGTGACACCTCGTGCGCCTAGAAACTCGTTCCTCCCGCCTCTTCAACAAACCCTAACATCCCTTTGGCTACGTCCATTTCTCTTCATTTGCGCCTCGACGCTCCGTCGCTATGCTCTTTCCGTCGAGGGTTTCACCGGGCTCACGCGGGTTCCGGCGAGCACCACTCTACTCGTCTCGTTGGCGCCGTGGTGCTTCTCCGAATAGGTAGGTTAGTTGATCCCGTTGTTTGTTTCGGTTTCGCCGTGTGTTTACCGTTGCTTCTTGGATGCACAACAAATTCAATTGTTAGTTTGAACTAAATTCAATGGTCTTCCTCGTGGTCTCGTTGCAGTATCTTCTATGGTTTGTTGGTTTTTAATCACACGCTAATGCTTTCAAAGTTGAATCCTTCGGATTTATTTCCAACCTTTACAAGTCGCTCGAATGCCTTCCAAGGTAATTCTGGCTCCTCGCTATATTCGCCCTTCATTTTCAACAAATTTCCACCGATGGTTTTCGCTCCCCGGTGAGCAAAGGTTTTTACTCTTTCCGTCTATTCATTCAGACCGTTCTCCTTGCCATGTAAAGCTACGTGTGTTTCCTTCCTCGTTCTTGGTTTTCACAATTCGTTTCCAATTCCCATTATATATGCGTATTGTAACCCCCGTGCGTTCGATTGTGATGCGGTGTCGACCAAGCTCAGGCTCCCGTGGTTCGACTGTCCGAAAGGAGAACAACTTTGTACTCGAGGCAAACGGTAGGGTCGCTTCGTTTGTGACCGGTTCACTTAGAATTGTTTTCTATGTATTACCTCGGTTCCCGCTCTTCCCCGTATACTTGTTCCCGAGAGTTAGTTCAACACTTCGTTGGCAACTCGTCGTAACCATGGGGTTTCGTCCGGTCCGGTTTTGGGTGTTTACACGTCAGCTTGCTACCGAGCATTGTTTGTTAATTATGCAAAACCCTATTGTGCTTAATTCGTCACAAACAAGGGTTTTCTATTAAAATGTAAAAGGACCGTTCCCGTATATGAATTTTGACTCGCTTTTTCTTTACTCAATTAATGTGGAAAAGTTCTCGTCGAGGATACTCCGGATTCTTCTTGGTATTTCTGTCGTCGATGGTAGTCGTTTTCGTTTTGAACCTTGTACCGATAAAAGGATTTGATAGAGTCCGATATGACTCCTCGTTCGTTGCGTGTGCGTTCGTTCCTTTGTATGTCAGCCGGATATTTTCTCCTTCGCGATACACGTCTCGTCCGTAGCAATTTCTAATTCCCGTACTTGTTTTAACATACATGTACTTAATTATTTTTTCGTAATGCGTAGGATATTTTCACGTTCATATGAGAATGGTCAGTAACAAGAATTTCTTTTTCGATGATGATGTAATTTCTTCCGGTTCTTATTATGCTTCTTCTTTCTCAAAATTCCGAACCTTACATTTTTGTTACTCTCTCTCGCTTTAAATACCGTTTTAGAAAAAGGTAACGTGTACGCTTTCTTGAACCTGGCTTGTAAATCGGTAAATCGTAATATCTCTAATCGGCTTCATACGGCTCTCCTATCTTTAAACAAAAAACTAATCGACTCCTAATTTGCCTTTTTCTTTAAAACAAAAACTCGTCTGAATTTTATTTAACAATCACTAGATCAATTAACTAAAATAATTAATAAACCCGAACCCTAATACTCGCCTAATTTCGTGGCATAAAAATAAAGAAAACAAGTAAAAGTACAAAAAATCGTAAACTTGTCCGTAAACACGTGTATCAACCTCCTTCCTCGTCGAGACAAGCCAAACTCTTTTCCCTCCTCCGAGCTGGATGCTCCGCATCAAATTTCCGTGTGGTTGTAAAAATGATGAAATGGGCGTTTAAAAGGGTGAAAGTTTAGAGACATTATGCTAGGATTTAATTTAAATGAGATTTGTATCATGGGAAAGCTCTTGTAGAGCCAAAAAATGATAGTGGTATCATAAATGTGATTTAAGGTTATGAAAGAAATAATAAGGTGACCTCACCTTTGGAATAATCCTTGAAGGAGATGTGCAATTACACTTCAAAAACCTAATATGACATTAGCTTCTGTCATGTGTGCTGGTAAGAATATTCCTATAGATGTCATTGAAAATTTTGAGGTGTTCCACCTTGGTATTCTTTTCCATCCAATGTTTTTATGTGGCATATTATTTAAAAACTTTTTAATGTATGGAGAATAGTTTCTCCACATTTCTCTTCATGTAGGAGATGAAATTTAAACCCCTGCTTTTGTTGTGATTATTTCTCTTTCTCATTAATCTTTTTCCTATTGTGACAACTATAAAGTTGGGCAAAGATCTCACTTTTTTAACACATTTTCATAATCGTATATGGAAAAAATAAGTTGTAGTGTAAATTTCCCCCTTTTTATTTATGCTTAAAGGTTTGGCTTATCAAGCTATAGATCAACTCTCAAACTATATAAAATGTAATTGATATATATAAAGTTTCAAAGTTGGTGCTTTTTGCAAAGAGTAATTTTGTTTTCGCATTTTTAAATATTTATGGTTGATGTTTGGAGTGTGGCTCATGACTCATTTTCATATATGTTGTAAAGATACATTTTATATATTTTAAATCTTAATAAAATAATATTCTACTACTTATTATTGTAATTTTATTGAGTCACAATTTTATAAAATTACTAATTCCTACATAACTAAAAAATTTTATTTTATTTTGAAATGTTTTAATATTAAAGTTATGTTTTATGATAATGTGTTTTAAATAAAATAAAATATTATTATTATTATTAAATTTGTTTTTAAAATAGATTTTGAAATGATTTTTTTAATATTTAATGATATACTTTTTAAAGATTGATTTAATTATATTTGAAATTTGAGTTAAAAAATATTATATATTTTTTAATTTTATTATATGTTATTATCATCATGTTCTAATAATTAAATGTGTAATATAAATATACTAATATATTATTAATTTTTATTTCATTGAATATAATCTAAAATAATGAGTGGCATATATTTATAATTGTAAAATATATAATAAAATATTTAAGTAGAAAAATAATATAATGAATTTAGATTTCATTATAACATTAAATCGATAAGCCCTCGTACCAATCAAATCTCTTGAAATGGAAACCTTTCTTTAGAGTGAACAAAGATTTGATCTCTCGATGCTTTTAGTTCCAAAGTCAGTTTGTCCAGTCTAGTTTAATTGTTTTCAGAAGTAGATCCATTCCACATGAATCGGGTTCTCAATACCATATTTATTATTATTTTGTTATTTTTACTTTCATTTTTTATTTTATTTTGACTTGTTAAAATGTTTTCATTACAATATATTAATCTTTTCTTTTTTTAATTTTTTTATTTTGTTTATTTATTTTGTTTAAACATTATGTTACAACATCCCTACCCTACTAACTTGGTTAGAAGTCTTTTCTAGAGTGAAAAAAGGTATGATCTCTCTAGATGCTTTGTAGTTCTAGAGATTCTTTGTATTTCTAAAGTTAAAATGGATTTAGGATGCTTTAACTTCACTGTTGAAATACCCAATATTTCACATGAATTGGTTCTCAATATCATATTTTTATTATTATTTTATTTTTATAAGTTTATTCTTATTTTGTTATTTTTACTTTCAATTTTTTTTTAGCTTTGTTAAAATGTTTACATTATATCATATTTTTTAATTTATTTATTTAATTTAGGCCTTATGTTACAAAATTTCAACCAACCTAGATTTCATCTTAAAATCGGATATATCAAATCAAATCTTTTGAGATGGAAACCTCTTTTAAAGTGAAAAGAGATGTGTTGTAGTTATATAGTTAAATGGATCTAACATGAGTTAATTTCACTCTTAAAATAAGTTATATGTCACATAAATCGGTTTGGAATACCATATTTTTATTTTATTTTATTTTTATAGATTTATTTTTATGTTGTTATTTTTACTTTTATTTTTTATTTTATTTTTACAAAGTTGAAAATAATAATTTTTAATTTACTTTTTCAATTACATTTTATATATTTTAAATTTTAATAAAATTCATTATAAGAATATTAAATTTTATTTTATTATTATTATTTAATATTTAAATGTGAATGATATATATATATATATATATATATATATATATATATATATATATATATATATATATATATATATATATACATATATATATATATATATAACATGAGAATAATTAAATGTTCTGGCTTATTTTTATAACTAATATATTTGAAAATATTGTAAAATAATATATACATATATATATATATATATAATTATAAAACTATGAGAGATATCAAATCACTGGCCCAAATGCCTGGAGGTATTTAGGGTTACAAATGAGATAGAGAAGGCCTAAGAATCTATCAAAAATGGTAAGTGCGTGGAGAGGTGCTCTTGTGCCTTCCAAATTTCTTGACTACAATTATGCACTCGATTTTTGTGATTTCCCCTAGCTTAAAAATACAAACAAACTGATTCAATAGAAAGCAGTAAAACATTTAAGCTGGCAGATTATGGAATTGGATCCCATGTTTCATCCTCGTCTCGAATTATTGCTCCAGCAGAGATGAGGACAACTTTATTTGCTTCAAGGTCTGCTTCTTTGTTGTTGTCTCTCAACACATGATAGTAGCTCAACTTTTTAAACAATTTCCCCAAAATTCTGATTCTGGATATCAGCCTTGCCAATCTAAGATCCCGGGGGGAGGAGTTTGTCACCATAGTTTTGATTATCACTTGGGAATCCCCAAAAACATTAACCTCCTTGATTTCTAGATTCAAGAGCGATTTAAGGCCTTGAAGGAGGGCCAGTGCCTCTGCTTGAATGCTGGAGTTGATCCCCAGACCCCATGCAAAGCTGTGGATCAGAACCCCTTCAGCATTTTTTACAATACCTCCTGCTCCAGCCCTTCCTGGGTTACCCTTTGATGCCCCATCAAAGAAGAAAGAGTGCACCTGTTGCTTGGAGATCCAATCTTGAAACTCAGCATTGTTCTTCCCCCTTATTTGCCAATCTTCAATGAGGGAAATGTTGCTGGTGGCTTGAAGAAATTGCAGGTTTAGGGAGGTACCCCAGACTGAATCTAATTGAGTGAGATTTGAGGCATCTTTTTTATTATCCAAGCTCTCCTTTAACTGGAATTTTATCTTGGCCGCCACCACCTTGACATCATGCTTAGTATCTCTAAAGATTCTGCTGTTTCGCTCAAGCCAGATCTGCCAGCAGCAGATTTTGGGGAGGGTAGACCACGCCTTTTTTATCACTTTGTTTTTGGGTGGAGGACCGGGGTAACTGTTCTGCCAATTTGCAAAAATATTAGGAATAGAGGAGGGAAGGACAAAATTGGGGTTCCAGTAATCCATCAGCTCGCTCCAAACCTGCACAGTGAATTTACAATTCAAGATCAAGTGTGTGGCACATTCCACATTTTCTCTGCACAATGAGCACCTCAGATGACTAATAAACTTATATATATAAAAGATATTTTAAGAAAGAATTTAAAAAATATTCTTTAATATAATATATGAATATTTTAATTGATTTTATTGTGTTATAATTTTATTAAGTTGATATATTTATATGTTTTTAAGATAATAATATCATTTAAATGTTATTAAAAATCATTTTAATATATTTATGTTAATGTTATGTTTTAAATAAACTAAAAACCACTATAAAAGCTCCTCTTGGCTTTGAGATGTAAAATCTCTACTAACAGGGTCAACCACATGAAGGTGAGAGCTTATATGACCCTAAAAAAGTCCATCA